>PVJX010001203.1:68269-174919 GCA_004027295.1 Dolichotis patagonum | reverse complement strand
CCCCTGCCTAGCAAGTGGGAGCCAGTGAACTACACATCTTGTGAAAAGATTGGCTATGGTATTTAGTATGAGCTCTCCATATGCAAAGATAAGGACAACCATTTGGAAGAAAACAAGAGACAATATGACAGATAGTGAAGATCTCTGGTTGTCTAGCTTTGAAATTTATGCTTTCTTATGTCCCATTCTGTTCTGTTTTATTGTGTTTAATTTTACTCCCTTTTAAAATAAAGTAAAATTTTTAAAAAAGTTTTTAAAAATGAGAAAAAAAAAAGAACCATTGCTATAAACCCAAATGACAGTTCTCAGTTTTGGCTGGTACAGTATTAGAATAGCTGGAGAATATTTGAACTTTTTATGCCATGACTCTGAAAAACCAATGAAGTAAGATTCTCTGAGTGTAGGATCCAGTCTATAAAATATATTTAAAGCTTCTCAGGTGATTCTTACGTATAATCAAATAAAAAAGAATTGATCTAGTTCAGTGTAGTAAACCCATGCCATGCGTTTTTCTTTTAATACAAATATAAGTGCATAAGTTGTTTTTTCTAAACTGAAACATTAGTGTTTGGGTTTAATTGCAGTATTGGCACTTAGCAATAAATGCATGAGTTTTGGTTTGCAATTTGGATGCGTGTCTCTAAATGGTTCACCGTCACAGATCTAGGTGAAATGCACTGCAAAACTCTGGGAGCTGAGGATCTTACCAGATATTGCTGTTTAATAAAGGAAAGAAGAGTCACGACAAATATCTCATAACCCTGGTGGGGTATGACTGAAACCCCTGATGCTTCACTGAGAATTATTTCTCTAGTTCTAACCCAAACCATTTTAATACTATGGTCCAAACAAGGGCCAACTATAGTATAGATGCGTATTCTATTTTGTAACTCATTAGCATTTGGGCAAGTTTGAAACTAGGATTATAAATCATAGAGTGGGAGGAAAATAGTCAAGGCTTGAGAAAGGCAGCCCCTGAAGGAGGGTTAAGAAGCCCATACCTGCTAGAAATGAAGAAAATGCTAGAAATGGCATGTTTCAGCAAAACATGCCATTAGCATAGGGCTGGGTTTCAGTTGAGACTGGACACCAGTCAGAGATTCAAACCAGATGTCAGAGAGTCTGTAGTAACTAGAAATAGGAGATACCAGTGAGTCCAGAGTAAAATACGCTTTTACTCAGAGCAGATGTAGCCTTCGTTTTTAAAAAGTTGCATTGCCATAAAACAGTCTTCTTACCTTTTCATCCCAGCCCAGAGGTGTCCCATTGGTGTTCAGTGGCACAGTAGTATACTCAAGGGCCATGTGAAAATGCTTTGTGGAGTGGCATTCAGTAGTTTTCTCTGAGAAGTTATCTCTCTCTCCATTATATGTTTATGAGATACAGTACAGTATATCCTTGAACTTACCTGCATAAAGTTTATCATTTTTACTGTTTCTGGACCTGGAAAGGTAATTCTTCTACAGCCCAATTGCTTTGTATTTGTTTGAAGTGATACAGAGCAAATTGTTCAGCTTATTCTATTCTTCCGCATCTTAAATGTAGTGAGTGCAGCTTTGCTGTTTCATGCATTATCTTGTTTGCATTGATGAGCCCGGAGAAGCAATGGCCTTCCACATCTCCAAAGAAAATGGGCACCAAGTGAGAGGCACTACTTAGTGAAAGAAGTAAATTTGTTTAAGAGTATGCATAAAGAGCCAGGTGTAGTGGCACATGCCTGGAATCCCAGCACTCAGGAGAATGAGGCAGGAAGATTGTCACTAGTTTGAGACCAGCTTGGGCTACAAAGTGAGCTCAAGGCCAGCCTGAACTGCATAATGAGAGAAAAAAAAAGTATGCATAAAGTCAGGCATGGTGATGCATGCCTGTAATCCCGCAACTATGCAAGGCTGAGACAGGAGGATTTTCTAGTCCAGGCCAACTTAGTGAGAAGCTCTCAAAATAAAAAATAAAATTGGGTGAGGGCGTAACTCAGTATGGAAGCCCCGGATTCAATCCCCAGTACCACAAACAAAAAAGAATATGCTTGTGTCTCAGTAGATTCTAGAGCAAGCTAAAGAGTATGTCAATTCATTTCTGGTTCCCATGGTGAGGGATTCAAAAAGTTCTTAAAAACAGCTCTCAGGCTCCAAGCCTCTTTTTCTGTACTCTGTGTAAAGCCTCTTGACATACTGTGAAGTTCTGTATGCGTGGTAATTATAAGCAGCATTTTAGCCTCAATTATTTCACAGGCCTTCTTCTTTTCTAGCAAGTTGAGGGAGGCTGAAATAAATGGACTAATAGTTGCCTAAAGGCATTTGAAAATTTCTTCTACTGTGCAGAGGGATGGTTCACAGAGTCTCATAGTAAAATAGAAGAAAGAAATAGCCAAAATTTACACCATTCTCCCATGTGTGCCATTAGGAAGTAAACACAATACTCACTGATGAGAAGACAAATGATGCAGGTTAGAAACCAGCATTGCCCAGAAAGAGATAGAAACACTTGGGAAATTAGAGCCCTTCTTGCACCAAGTTTGTCCTAGTTTGTAAATTTTAAACTCTCTTCATTTCCTGAGAGCTGTTACAATCCTCACAACTGTTCATTCTTGAATTCACCCCCACCATCTATGACCAAGCCCTTAGTACTGTTCACAATTTCTACCTCAAAACAAAAACATAAAGTAGTGTCCTTTCCCATTTCTTGTATTCCAGTGGCCTTACCTGTGTCCACTTTTAATCATCAAAGCTAAAGCGCAAACAACAATGTATGATCTCATAGTATTTTACTAGCACTATTACCATGTCCCAACCTTGAGATTGCACTTTCATTTCAACCTATTCTCTTTATGAAGCAATCTCTAGTTTTCTGCATCTAATATCAATTCTAACTTTGAGCCTTACAAACTTTCTGTTCATTTGACATGGGTTAATATGTTTTCTTCAGTTGAATTTCTTCTTTAAAAAAATAGTAGCTATATAGAGATATAATTCAGATACCATAAAATTCACTTTTTGTTCAAAACCGAGGATTGACCCCAGGGCCTTGCATATGCTGAGAAAGTACTTTACCATTGAGCTACATCCTTGGTCCTAACTTTACTTTTTTAAAGTAGAGTTTTGGGTCAGGGGTTTAGCTCAGCAGCATAAGTGCCTGCCTGGCAAGCGCAAGATCTGAGTTCAATCCCCAGTACCAAAAAAAGAAAAAAAAAAAAGTTTATTGGTACAATTTAGGTGTATATAATGGTCGCGTTCATTATAGGGAATTTTGTACCTGTGCATGACAAAGTATAGAGTTTTTATTTTTTAGTATTTCATTACAACTGTCAAACTTCAGAATATTGCATCACCCCAGACTCAATCCATTAGCAGTCACTCCCCTCTTTCCTTAGTTTCAGGAAGCCCCTAATGTACTGTTTTACTCTGTCAATTTGTCTATTCTGGAAATTTTATATGAATAGAATCATACAATATATAGGGTCTTGTGTCTGGCTGCTTTCACTTAACATCTTTTCAAGATTCATCTATGTTCGTCTATGTTGTAGCATGTGCTTCCCTTTTTAATGGCCAGATATTACTCCATTGTATGGAAATACACCAGATTTTGTTTGTTCAGACATTTGGATTGTTTTTAATTTCTGGATCTCAGGAATAATGCTGCTCTGAACTTTTGTTTACAAGTGTTTGTGTGGACATATGCTTGCATTTTTGTAAGAGTAGAATTCCTGGATCGTACGATCATTTTATGTTTAACATTTTGAAGAACTGTCGGAATACCACACAGTGACTGAGAGTTCCAGTTTTGTCACATACTTACTAACATTTGTTACCATCTTTTATTACAGCAATCCTGTGAAATGGTATTTCATTCCATTTTGATGTGAAGTTCCCTGATGAGGATAATATTAAGAATCTTTTCAAATATTTATTGATCAATTATATCTTTCTTGGTGAAATATCCATTCAGATCCTTTGTCCACTTGTGATTGACTTATTTTTTCATGCATTATAGTATTTATATATTGGGGATATTAGTCCTTTGATGACATTCAAATATGAGTTACTCTTTCACTTTTTTGATGATGTCCTTTGATGGATAGATGTTTCTAGTATTAGTGAAGCCCAGTTTATCTATTTATCTATTTTTCTTTGATTGTGCTTTTTGTGTCTAGGTATAAAACCATTAAGATCATCAGGTTTTACTCCTATGTTTTCTCCTGAGAGTTTATAATTTTAACTCTTACATTTAGGTGTTTGACCCATTTTGAATTCACATTTGTGTATGATGTGAGGCAGGCATCCAATTTCATTCTTCTACGTGTGACTCTCCAGTTGCCAGCCACTAGTTAATTGAATTTTCCTTGTTATACATCTTTTCATGTACATTGACTAATCTTATATCTTTCTTGGAGAAATATCAGGTCAATCTTTTGCTTACTTTTTGGAGAGGAGAGGACCAGGTCTTGGTACATTACTTAGGCTGGTCTTCATCTAAGATCAAATCATCTTCCTGCCTTAGCCTTTCAAGTAATTAGAGCTATAGGTGTGTGTCACCATGCTTGCCCCTTTGCTCAGTTTTTGATGATAGTGTGCCAGGTGCTATTCTAGATTCCATAAGAAACATAAGTCATAGATACAAGAAGGTATCCAACCTTCACAGTAGGGGGATCGTATACAAATAGAAAACAGTAGTATGGTAAAACAATGCATATGCTGTGCCTGGGTCCTAGAGTGTATATAGTAAATGGCATCTTCTATAATAAACTAGTAATAATAATAGAAGTTAATATATGTTATTATGTGTCAGTAGTAACATACTGACAGTATATGATAATGGGCATAAAGTACTGTGGTAGGAAAAATTAGCAGGCCTTAAAATCTCTAATCCTTGGAGATAATGTAGTCTATCCTAAAATTGTTTTTTAAAGTATAAAGTATTATTTCTTTCATGTGGAAATTATGATACTCTATGAAATATCAAAAACAGTTAATTCTGTCATGGTGGGAAGTATGACTGTGTTGTATTACGTATGTTCTAGGCGCTACATTATAAAAAATCCAATTTTAAAAGAACTTTTAAATCATTCTTCCAAGTTTTCCCACTATGTTAGTTTTTTGTTTTGTCATCTACTAGCACATGCTAGCAAGTGAGAACAAGTGCCATAAGTTTAAGAAAAATATGTTGGAAATAAAAAATTGTACACATTCTAACAATGTGATCTAATTTAAACTACAAAACACTTCAGTCTAGTTGGTGACAGGATGCAATTGTTTCAAGGAAGGATAATTTTAGAACCACTGATTGAGGATTTAAATTTTAAACACATAGTATTCTATCAAAAAATAAAGGTTTTGGGATCCAGTTTTAGTATCATCTGTTATACCAACTATAGATTTTTATTCAGTCTTCAGTTTTACCAGATACTTAATGGCTGTCTGACATATGGAGAAAATCTGCTTATGGATATGATCCTTTGCCCTGAAGGAACTCACTATCTGAAGAAGAAAGATGGTCCAATGTAGGAGACACACATCGCTAGTTAGAAGAACCATCTAAGCTGTAGGAGTGCCAGGTGATTCAGATTCCAAATGGGGCCAATCTGGGAGACTGTTCTTGAGGATCTGACACCTGGGCTGGAACCTAAAGGACCAGCAGACATGGGATAGGGAGAGGCCACAGTGTAAGTGAAGACTTAGGAAAGGTACACGGAGGAAAGTGAGGAACTGGAAAGCACCTGGAACACCAGGAGTGCGAAATGACAAAGGGCTGTAGTGGGTCACGTAGTTACACAAGAGCCACACTGTACAGTCTTCATTCTACCACACTACTGAATTTGGACCTGATAAGTATAGAAGTAGGTCAAACAGTAGATTAAAAGTGTGTGTGTGTCGGGGATTTAGCTCAGTGGCACAAGCACCTGCTTTGCAAGTGCAAGGTCGTGAGTTCAATTTCTGATACCAAAAACAAACAAAAGCCCCCCCAAAAAGTGTGGGGGGGGTAGAAGTAGACACCATTCTTAAGTGATAAAAATGCCATTGTTTCAATTTTGTTTCAGTTAAAAATTCCAAGGAGTAATATGTGTTTAAATTTAATAGTTAATTATGCATCTTACAGACTGACTACTCTTGTCTGATAGTTTTAACAGTGACCTACTTCCAAAATTGTTATATAGATTTAATGGAATTCCAATCAAAATTCCAATAGCATACTTTACAGAATTAGAGAAAACAATCCTAAAATGTATTTGGAGCTAGATGAGACCTAGAAGAACAAAAGCAATTCTGGGGAACAAAGGCACAGCAGAGGACATCACAATCCCTGACCTGAAATTATACTACAAATGTACTGTGATAAAACAGTAGGATACTGGCAAAAAAGCAGACCCAAGGATCAATGGAACAGATCAGAAGGTGCAGAAACAACTCCAGACATACTCAGCTGCCTTATCTTTGACAAAGGAACCAGACACCTTCACTGGAGAAAATGTAGGCCCTTTAATAAATGTTGCTGGAAAAACTGGCTTTCTATATGCTGAAGATTAAAACTAGACCCATATCTTTCACTGTGCACTAATCTAAAATTGAAATGAATCAAAAGTCTAAACATTAACACTGGAACACTAAATCTGGTAGAAAATACAATAGGCAGAACTCTTGAATACATTAGTGTAGGCAAAGACTTTATGAAGAGAACCCCAGTTGCACAGGAGCTATCACAAAGAATCAACAACTGAGATCTCATCTCATTAAAAAGCTTTTGCACAGCAAGAGAAACCACCAGCAGTGAAAAGACAACCCAAAATGAGGGGGAAAATTTTTGTCAGCCATTCCTCAGACAAAAGATTACTGTCTAGATAGAATATATAAAGAATTCAAAACAAATCATACCCCCCCCCCAATTCTAAGACCCAATCCAAAAATCGGGATCTGAAGTGAATAGACACTTCTCTGATGAGGAAGTTTTGACAATAAGCGAACCAGAACTGATAAAGTATGGGCTTTTTTTTTTTTCAAGAAAAACATTTGAGTCAGTACCCTAGATTTTCTCCTTAAATGTTTCATAGACAAGGAAAACAAACAACCAAATCTGCATTTGAAAAACAGGATCAGGGACTGGGTATTTAGCTCAGTAGTAAAGTGCTTGTATGACATACAACGTCTTGGGTTCAGGTCCCAAATAAATAAATAAATGAATAACAACAGCAGCAAAACACTCTTAACTATAAAGAAATAGGACCAAAAAATTTATCTATACTGTAGAAGAAAACAGACTGACACGAAGGACTGTTAGATACAACTTCAGTCTCTAGGTTGACTGAAACAAATATTAAGTTTGCAGTACAGCTCTGCCTCTTTTAAGCTGTGCACCTTTAGGCATGTTACTTAGCCAGTATGTGCGTTCCTTCTTTCATCTGTAAAATAGAAATAATAGTAGTACTGCTCACTTCCGAGGTTGTGATCAAAATTAACTAAATCTGCTTGTGTAAAGATTTCTGAATAGTGCCTGACACTCAGGAAGGGTGCAATGAATGTGAACTGTTACTACTCAGTTGTTAGGCAATAAAAATGAAGTATCTGCCTATGGCATTACCATTTACAAAGCTTTTTCACATACCCATTAGGCCATTTGAGCTCTACTGTCATTTTGTGGGAACTGTTTTAGTTACATTGTTGCTAACAAACCTTCCCAAAATTTAGAGGCAGAAAACAAATATTTTACTATATTCAGTTAGGACTGTGAGTTAGGACTTCCAAAAAACGGATAGCAGTGTCTGGGTTGCTGCTAGAGATGATTTCTAAGGCTAAGAGAAAAAGGTGGAGCCAGATTAGCTAAAACTAGCAGATCCACTTCCAAGGTGGCCCCTACCATAACCTGTCTAACACTTTGGTGGGATGGCTGGAAGATTGTGCTCTGCTAGACTGTTAGTTACACACTTACACATGGCTTCTCTGCCATTGTGACCTCATGTAATCATCATCATTTTTTTTTCTTTTTCTTTTTCTTTTTCTTTTTCTTTTGGTACCAAGGAGCAAACTCACGACCACGCACTTGCAAGGCAGGCTTAATCCCCGGCCCTCATCAGACTTCTTAGAGTATTTCTGCAGCAGAACTACATGCTTTAAAGACCTAACCTCAGAAGTACCATAGTAGACACTTTCTGTACAATACTGATTGAAGCAATCACAAGCCTGCCCAGGTTCAAGAGCAGGGAATATAGACTATACCTCTCTATGGAAGGCATTTTAAAGAATTTGGAGGCCATGCTGATATTATTCCCTAACTCCAGATGAGAGATTATGACTTAGTAGAGGTTAAATGATTTGCCCAGGGTTGGTAACTGGAATGTTTAGAGAGGAAGAGATTTAAGGGAGAATGACTTCAATTCTTCTTACTCTAAATCTCTACCTTTCAATTAAATTATTCAGCATCCTTCGACTGGCATGTACTTGCCAATATGTCAAAGTTCAAAGAAAAAAACTTTAACTCACTCTGAGTATATAGGTGACTTCCCTAAAAAGAAACAGACGTAAGAGTGTAAGGTTTGCAGGGGCTGGGAAGGATTCAAGGACAAGAAAACATCACAAGAGGTGATTAATGGATGTTATGGCTTGTATCTAGATGTCACTGCAAAGCCACATGTGCTCACAGGTAGGACTTTTTGGTGCTGGGATCTAGGGTTTGGATCTAGGGTTTATAATTTTGGGATTAAAGGTGTATGGTACTTTAGGCCATTCATTGGAATTAGCATAGTTTTGGGTATGGCTGAATGGGTTTACTGAAGATAGAAGCTCCACCCAGGGTGTTGGTGCCACCACCCAAAAGGCTTATAGCCTAGATAAAATAAAAAGGAAAGGCAGGCTTGCTGGTTGCTGCCACTGCTTTCTGCCTACCCTGCCATGGACTGTTTCTTCTCAGCCACGCCTCTCTGCCACGCTGCCCTGCCTTGGAGCCTGCCTACTGTGGACCAAAAACGCTATAAACTGTGAGCCAAAATAAACCTTTCCTCTTTTAACTTGTGAGTGTTGGATATTTGGTCTCGGCTTCGAGAAAAGAAACTAAGATAATGGATGTGAGATACAGGTAGATAGGAGTAACTTCTAATGTTTTGTAACTATGGGTAACTATGGCTGGCAACAATTGTATATTTAAGGAAGGCTAGTAGAGAGGATTTTGACACAAAGAAACGGTAAGTATTAATGTGATGGATATAGTAGTTACCCTGATCTGATCATTATAAACCATATATGTGTTAAAAGATCCTATCGTACCCTATAAATATATGTAACTATCATATGTTAATTTAAAATATAATCACATGCATGAACAGTGATGATCCCTTTAGTTTATATTACCTAGTGATATCAAAACCATCTTAGTTTATATAACTCTATGATGTTCTCACAACACTGAATTGCCAACAATGCATGTTTTAGACTGGGTCCCTATCATGAAAAAACACAACTGTATATCTTTTGAAGTATATGACTTGCATTTTATAAGAGCTTACACATATTTCATATTTTCAAGAGGTCCTGAGATAGAGTCCATCCTAATATTGATCAACAGCAACTTTATATTAAGGGAAAGAATCTCTGAAAATTTACCAGTTAGTTTATTATGATTTCATTTGTTCTCCAGGAAAATCTCACTTGGCCATTGTCCAGCGAGTGAATAATGAGGGAGAAGGAGACCCTTTCTATGAGGTAGTGGGCATTGTCACCCTGGAAGACATCATAGAGGAAATCATCAAGTCAGAGATCCTGGATGAAACTGACCTCTACAGTAAGTGAGTGGCCTTGGCTATTCTCCAAGGTCCCCGTGTTTTCCTCTGAGACTCTCGGGGACAGATCAGTTTGGCATACAGTGTGAAAGATGTCAGGGCAAGGCCTGTGCTCTGCTGTACGTCAGCCACCTTTGCCTGGTTCTGCCATGGCAAGATACCCCAGCTTGGATCACCCTCCCTGAGTCACTAGGAACCCACTAGCTAAATGTCTATAAGGAGGGAATCTTTGGGAGCTGAGCCAAGACTACGAAAGAAAGACTATGAGATGAAAAGGTCTAAAGAAAATACCATGTACCCTTGAGGGCAGCCAGAGGCCCTACCACTGTTTCTGTTCCCCTTTGTTGTTCCTTTGTCCTCTCTTTGTTTATCTAGATGCAGACCCCAGAGCTGTCTGGAGTTCTACTCACACCAAATCATCAATGAGCGATGGAGACTGTCATAACATTGCCCTCTTCCACCCAAAACAGAAATTTAAATGTCCTGCTTCATAAATGCACTGCTCTTCTTCCTGATGCCTTTTAGCATCACCGCTCTAGCTTTCTAGTTCCCCAACACACACCTTGATTCCCCTGGACCAAGCACCTGCTTGGATCCTATCCCTGCTCGCTCTTTCTGGTCTCCTCATCCTCCTCCCTGACCCTCTTCCAGGAACAGTATAAACTCCTCCTGTGATTTGGGAGGGGGTTACTTTTCAAATTTTTGCATGCAAACGTTATAAATGCATGCTTTGTGTCTGGGATGGGAATGTTATCCAAAACTGTGAGGACCCCCAGGCCAGAAATTGTTTCTTTCTCAGAATTTCATCCCATGGGATAGACATCCCTTTCCCTCCCCTTCAGGAACCTCATTTCAGATCTCTGCCCTTAGTTTGCTAAAAGCAGCTTTTCAGAACCTGGCTCCTGATAGCAAAAAAGTTCTGACTCCATAAGGCAGTGAGTGATACAGGAAAAAGTGCCTTCCTTTTTGACCAAAAGATCAAATCTGAAAGGTGGGCCGGGCTTTGACAGAAACCAGCAGGAGTGCCACAGCATCTCCTTCCAGAGACCTGGCCTGGCTGTACCGCACTGACCAAGCCGGCCTCTTAAACAGGGATTGAGCTCTCCCTCCCATTCTAGGTTCCTGTCTCCACTTCTGCCTGCCACTCTTGCTCTAGAATTCCTGGATGTCTCGGTAAAAACGTTGGTGAAGACATTCACACTAAAATGTTAGTGGCTGATAATGGCCTAAATGAGCTGCTCTTCCCAGAGCTGTTGTTTGAACAACCTTAACATTTCAAACACTCACTATTAAAATCAAAGTTCATAATAGCTAGATCGTGGAAACAGTAGTATATGTCAATCAACAGATTAATAGATAAAGTGTGATGTTTATACCCATAGAGTACTGCTCTACCATGAATAAAGAAACTTTAGTAATTCATAAGCAACTGGATACAAGTTGAGAACATAACGTTATGTGAAATAAATCAGACATACAAGTTTAAATATCACAAGGTTTCTATGAAAAACTCAAATATATATATATGTGTGTGTGTGTGTGTGTATATATATATATATATATATATACTGATTTGTTTCATTTAAGAGACGGTCTTTTTTGTCTATGGCTTGTACTCTGAGTAACAATTTGGCCATTCTTTTAAGACCATGGTATGCAATATATTAACTATTATTATTCTGTAATTATTTTGTTACGAAATTTTTCATAGACCTAAGGGTACTTTTTATATTTTCTTTGTTAATATCTACTTTTGCATTACAATAAATTTTAAAAATCAAAGGAATGAAGAGGCAATTAGAGAAACACTTCTTTAATGAGGAAATGTTAAGTGATACTCTGACGGGGAAGACGGAAGGGCTATGTAGGCAAACATACACAACTCGGAAAGCTGCTCCCTAATAAGAGCAGAAGACATGGGTCCCCAACCTGTACGTGTTACTTGTTTCTGACATGACCCCAGACTCTTACATGATCTAAACGCATGGCCCTGGATCTCCCCTCTATCTGCACTTAAGGAAAAATGTCAGAACAGCGACCAAGTGACTGTGAACATTCAGAGATGAAGGCAGGGCCATAGAAGAGCTGAGAGGTGGAAGGGCACTTTCTCTCTTCTAGAAGAAAACCCAAAGGGTCAGGAGGACACAGGCTCCAACAGGAGAGGGAGGAAAAAAGGAAGCTAGCTTCTAGACTGCTAATTTCTTGTCCTAGGAGTTCATCCCCTTTACTTTCTACCCAACCCAGTCCATTTGCATTGGAAGTATTCGTCAGCCCTGTTGTTTTGAGACTAGGTTTGAAGAGAATTCCAGTGCTTTTCCTGTTTTCCCTTAGCACAAATGAGAGAGGTTAGCAGTTTCAGGTTTTTTTTTTAACTTAGGGAAAGCAAGAGAAAAGTGGCCAAAGAAATCCTCCCACTAATATTTTTGATTTTTAAGATAAGCTTAAATAAGCCAGGGAAAAATTAGGAAAAGTAAACTTTCTCAGTTGGTAATCATATGCCCAGTATACAGAAAATCCCCAATTTAGGAAAAAGTTCTGTTCCTGGAGAAACTTTGTAAGTTCAATTCATTTCTAAGTCCAGCAAAGTGAGTCTTACACACTTTTGACACAAACATACAGTGTAAAGCATAAAAAAAACCAAACACAAAAATGAAGTCCAGTCCCCAACTGTATTGTACTACTGTACACTATCCCACCGTACAGTGAACATACAGAAGCTCAACTCTGACAGTGTCCGGCAGACACGCGAGGTATTTCCACAACTTGTTCTCATCAATTTTTGTTTGTATCTGTGAAAGTTACAATTCCAGTATTCGTATATCAGGGACTTATTGCATAGGATCTTAGAGTTCCAGGTCCTGCCCACGTTCCCTGCCTAAAGAATCTGTTTTTATCCGTGTTATAGGCTCATTTTTATTTCTTTTCCTTCCCCCCCCCCCTAGTATCTCTCCTGATTCTCCTCAAGTGGAGGGACTGGGAATATTGTAACTAATAAGACAGTGACATGCCCCAAATACCATAGGTCATGGTTCAAATCAGCAGAAAGAGACCGGTATACCTGGTTTTGAGAAAGGAAGGCAGTCGAGGCAGAAACTCTGGTCCCTGAAAAGCCCCTTGATGCCAAGAATGCCAGTCCTTCATGTTTGTATGACTTCATGTAAACACTTTCACATGTGGTGTACAGTAGCATAGCAGCTGGACGAGATAAGTAAAAGAGCTGTTAAGTATTTTAGTCCCCTTGTATAGACTAAAACAAACAAAAACTCATGCATAGAGACATTGCAGGGCTAGTAAGTAGGGACCCAGCACTAGAATGCTTAGAATGGTGAACTTGGAAACCCCAAGCCAGCTCTTCCTTTTCCTGCTTTTCACTAAGTCAATAGTGCTGAGACTATTAGAGCCACCTTCCACCTGGTAGTCCTAACCAACACCCTTGCACTTCCTGGGAAAGATGTTGCAGTGTCTTCTAAGTTGGCACTGCAGAAATGTAGGTGGTCCCAAAGGATCTGCCTGTCCTCTTTGAGAAAATCTCCAAAGATCAACAGTGATTCTGAGACAACTGCAATCTCTCCCATTACCCTGCAGCCGACAATCGGAAAAAGCAAAGGGTCCCGCATCGAGAGAGGAAGCGGCATGACTTCTCCTTATTTAAGCTTTCCGACTCAGAGATCAAAGTGAAGATCTCACCACAGCTTCTGCTGGCCACACACCGCTTCATGGCCACAGGTAGGACCCGCCCACCCCCAGCCTCCACCGCAGAGTGGTTGCAGCAGAATCTAGGATGAGGTCAGGAACCATCTACTGTAACACCTTCCAGCCACCTTCCAACATGTGACCAGTGCTGAGAACCATTGTTCTAGGAAGAAGGTTGCCTTCCCTAGAGGCGCAGAATTCCACACTGTGTGATGAGCCCAAGTGATCTTCTAAGGAAGAACAGGAATACACTGTAACTCACCCCTGTCTTCTGCTCAAGGAGAAAAACAGAAACCACTTACGTTCCCTGGCTGGAGCTTGGTGTCAACCGCATCCTGGTCAGGTTGGGGTGCCCCAGAATATTTGTCCTGGAGGGAAAGGCGTTGTGCTATCCATTAAGACCCAGGGACCCAGTAGCCTCCAAGGTACTGCAGTGAGCAACAAGTGCTTAAAGTACAGAAGCAGGTTTTTAATTTGGAGATCTTTAAAAAGAAAAGAAAAATCTAAAGATTAACTTCTTCTTAGGAAGGAAGTAGAGTTTGTCTTTGAACTTTCTGATCTTCTCATTCATTCCTAATTAATGTACTGACCTAGAAAGATCACACTCACTGCTAATTTCAACATATAATTAATCCAGCATGTATTTATTAATTAAATAATGAGGACTTCAGGTGCTAAACAGTAGAAAAATTACATTGGAGATTCTTAGTTTTCAACATGTAATCTAGTTCTAAGTACAGATTCCTTTCAACTACTGGCTAATTTCCCAGAGCAAAGCAGGTACATCTGTTTAATGTAAAATAATAGAATGCTGTAAACACAAGATATAGTCAAAATATACAGTAAATATTTAAATTCCTAAAAGTATATTGCAGTAAAAGACACATTGCCATTACTCCCACTCAAAATACTCCACCTTGCTTCAAAATACCCTATGGTTCTTGACACTTTCTGTAGCAGTTCTAGAAGTCTTCTTTTATGTCTTTATGAGGTGTGGTCAAAAAAATGCAGTGCATGCTCCTTCCAAGTACCACTGAACAGAAACACAGGCTCTCATAAACGTAGTCTCATCCACCTTATTCACCAGATCTGGCACCATGATTTCTGGTTCTTCCCACAGTCAAAATGAAACTAAAGACATGAAAAAAAGACTTTCAGAACTGCTTCAGATGGTGGTAAGAATGATTGGATAA
This sequence comes from Dolichotis patagonum, assembly GCA_004027295.1. Classification (NCBI taxonomy): domain Eukaryota; kingdom Metazoa; phylum Chordata; class Mammalia; order Rodentia; family Caviidae; genus Dolichotis; species Dolichotis patagonum. The sequence continues at coordinate 160,273 of PVJX010001203.1, read as the reverse complement.
GTGTGTTCAAAGTAAAACCGAATAGCCAGGCATGGTGGCACATGCCTGCAATCCCAGCACTGGAGAGGTGGAGGCAGGAGATCGTTGCAGTTCAAGACTAGCCTGGGTTACAAAGTGAGCTCAAAGCCAGCCTGAACTGCATAACAAGACCCTGTCTCAAAAAGACCAAAAGAAAAAAAAAAGTAAAACTATTTCAAAGAGAATTAATGGCAGTATGTCTTTTAATGTATTTTTTGTGGTTTAAACATTCTCCATATTTTTAATGGTACCTTGTGTAAATATATAGAAATACCCACTAATATGCACAATACAGGGATACTTCACATTATCAACAGCTTATCATTTAAATAATTACCTTTCTCTATTAACTTGAAATTGCATTTCGTTCAACAGATAGATGTCATGCAAATAAGTCAGAGTAAATTTTCCCTACTTTATTATATTACGGCAGTAAAGACTTTGTTGTCTGCATGACTTATTTATCCATGCCCAACCTTAAATAAAAAGAGAAAATGAAAAACAAAACTGACATTTCCAAAATGATAACCTGTTTCTCCAGAGATGTCATTGCAGGGACAAACATCCTCAGAGGGCATGAGGACAGGCCTGAGGCACACATGGATTTAGGATCCCTCAGGCCCAACAAATCCAGAAGCCTCACCAGCCTGGTATCCTGGAGCAAGAAAGGGGTGTTCTAGTTGCAATCCCCAGTAGAACCCACTCTGACTGTCCTCAGCTGCTGGCACTAGAGTGGGTGGGGCCAGAGGTGCTGACCCTCCCCCCTCCAACTGTCCCCTAGAAGTGGAGCCCTTCAAGTCTCTGTACCTTTCGGAGAAGATTCTTCTCCGGCTTCTGAAGCATCCCAACGTGATCCAGGAGCTGAAGTTTGATGAGAAGAACAAGAAGGCCCCAGAACACTACCTCTACCAACGCAACCGCCCTGTGGACTACTTTGTGCTGCTTCTACAGGTGAGCAGCAATGTCAGGGAACTTTCAAGCCCAAGCCAAGGCCATCTATAGAGTGAAAGAGGAATGGCTATGCCTCCTTCCGTGCTGACAGCCACGACTTGGCTGGCTGCCTTGGGAGCAAAAGGAAATTAGGTGGACATCCCACAGGAGGAGCATAGACATGGAAAACTGGTGTCCTAGGAATGATGGGTTTGGTGTGGGGTAAGTACCTCCCTGGTAGAAGAGTTCTATCTCTGGACTTCAAAAACTGCTGTCTTGCTATGTCACTTGCCTTGTATATATTCTTGCAAATGGCATCAGTAAAATGATCAATCTTTTCCAAATCTAGAGTTACATTTCTTAACTATTGAAAATTGCGATGGGTCCTGATAGATCATTTATATATGCAAAGAGCATGTGTAATGCTTTGTCTGATGCTTAATAAAAATTCAAGTTTTCAAATTAAAGTGTGATGGAAAAAAATGTAGTAGGTAAAAGGGTAGGTTCAAAAATTAGAAAGTTCTGCCTTTAAATTTCCAATATGCAGGGGCTGGGGATTCAGCTCAGTGGCAGGCTTAAGCGCCTGCCTGGCAAGTGCGAGGTTGTGAGTTCAGTCCCTGGTACCAAAATAATAAATAAATAAATAAATTTCCAATATGCTATTTCCTAACTTACCTTGACAGAATTAAGATCTCTGAACCTCAAAATTGATTGATCTTATGAACTAGAGACAAAAATGATATAGATGTCATGAGGTTATGGGGCTAATTGAATGAGAATCTATGCAGTGCATGTTCCTTAGACACTCTATACCACACATTAGCTATCATTATCATCCAACATTCACAAAAGATTAGATTTTATTTAAGCCTGACTTAGAGATGGTCTAAATCTCAGACTAAGCCAGTGGGGCAGTTTAACTGGTGCTTGGACGTATGTGATGGAGGAGTCATTATTGTATGCAAGGAGAACATGGTTATTCATGAATGGGTGCTATGTTGTAAACAGTGAAGCAGTGAATTTGCTTCAGAGAGCTACCCGAGTTGGAGATGCTATTTCTGAAATGTAAACCTTGACAGAATTAATTTTTAACGTTGCCCTGCGATGTAAACATAGGTCCGTGTGTCATCCAAGCAGAAGTGCTTAGGATCCTAGTGAATAATAAATTGAAAGTGCTCAAACACACCCTCAGTACACTACTTCTTTCTCCAGGGCAAAGTGGAAGTGGAGGTTGGTAAAGAAGGCCTTCGCTTCGAGAATGGAGCCTTTACCTACTATGGTGTCCCAGCCATCATGACCACTGCTTGCTCAGGTATTTCAGTTTCCAAGCTATAGCTTATTGGGGAAACAAAAGAGTATTGTAGAAAAAGCATTTAGGCTGAAGTCTGGACTCCTCTTTTGACTTCTGTTACAGGCTTTGGACAAGCTATTTAACCTCCTTGGCTTTAGTCTTCTCTGAAAAATAAGAATAAGAGTCATTTTTCATTCAGAGTTTGTACTTAAAGAAATAAGTGAGGAAAAATAAAGTTTAAAAAGGCAATCACATTACTAAGTGTTGAGGTAGAGTATATATTTTCTCAATATGAAGACAAGTCTATTTTGCTTTTTACACTTTTTCTGTACCCTTCCATTGTTTTCACAGGGTTCGTTGGTGCTGGGGGTGGAGTGGAAATGGGGATCCCCATAAGCAGGTGTGTTTTCTGAATTGCCTCTGAAACCCACTGCATCCTTCTGTCCTTAGATAATGACGTGCGGAAGGTTGGAAGTCTGGCTGGATCCTCCGTCTTTCGTATGTATCTTATCAAACCTATTCCTTGTCCTCCCCCATCGTGGTCTTGCCTGAGCCTACTCTGGGGACCTGGACCGAGCATTTGAGCCTGGGCTAGGCTAGCACAAATGCTGGCAGCCTCTTTGTAATATTCTGCCAGGGACACTGCCGTCTGCCAGGTACCTGCAGACTATAGGGGCTTAGGTTCTACATGTCTGGAATGCTTTCTGTGGCTTCTTTGCTTATGCACAACTGCTGAGTGGGGGTGGGGTGGGGTAGATTTGTGAAGAGAGGTACCGTTAATTGCCACCTGCCAGGGAATGCAGGCAGGTAATTGTGTGCTTGGTGAAGGATCAGTCTTTCATTTTCTGCAATGTTAATTCACTTCTGATCTTTACTTGAAAACTCTTGTGTGCTGTTACTGTGTCTGTGGCCTTTGCCCTCAGTGAGACATGACTAAGATTTGGAGATAAAACCTCAGCCTGGTGCAATATGTTGCTTATCTGCTTCTCTTCCTTTGCTTATCAACTCCCAGCTGGTGCAAAGGTGGCTGCCACCTGGCCATGCATGCTGCTAGTGGGGGTTGGCACAGGAATGGTGGCTGGTGTGCTCTCCCCTTCTGTGCTGCACTTTCTTGTTGCTCCCTGTGTAGGGCTGTGGCACTTATGTTTAGAAGGCATGGCGTTTATTGTATGATCAGAAAGAATTCTACCTCTAGGTTTCCTTTTGATTCACTAGTCTGAATTTTGCCTTGCTTTGAGCTCTTAGTGTTTGAAGTGGTCATTTTAATGTCAAATGGGGCTCTTTCCTCTCACCATAAAAGAGATTTTTATATAATGCTTTATACTGGGTCTTGTCAGAGGTTCCTAGAACTTGCTATGGCAGCATCTAAAACATAGAAAAGTAAATGCCATTTTAGAGTGAAAGAAACCAAAGAAATTTGCTTGAGATCACCCAGCAAGTTGGTGATTTATTTAAATGCATCGTGGTGTCCTGACTAGTTTATAGATCACAGTGAAATGCAGAATTTAGCTCCATTGTATTCCAGAATGTAATAACTATATGGAAATAGTAGTGCAATTTACCATGTAATTTTACCACCTGTTCCTTCAGGTGGCTGAAATGAAGACTAAGACTTTCCCACACATAAGAGGTTGCAGAAATTGAGATGAAAGAGATCTGTAAAATGAAAAACCATGATACATTGTAATACTTATGTAAGCCAACAAATCTCAATCAAGGTTATGAAGGAAATGTCAGTTCTCAGTATAAGAGTGCTGGATGGGTGCAGAGCAGGTTCAGGACTGGATAAACTTTTTACTCTCAAAATGAGACTTCTATGATCTATCACATTAAGGACTGTTTTAGAACTGCTATTTTACCTGGCAGTGCTGAACCTGTTCTGGCTCTTCCAGAAGACAAAAGAGATGAGAACTCTAAGAAAAAAGCTCCCTAGCTTACCTAACTTAGATGACTTTCTTCTTTAAAAAAAAATATGGGAGAGGGGAGAGAATCCAATCTCCTCCTTTCCTTGCTGTCCCTAATTATTACTTCTATCATAATCCTTCATTTTTATTAGTGACCCATGAGTAAGCTTATACCACTAATCTCTCCTTTAAAACCAGTTAACTAAAAGAAACCATTGAATTTACTTTCTTTCTCCTCACTTCTGATCATCTTCATAAATTTTTCAGAGGGAAAAGAAATATTATCGGCAGCAGTGGTAAAAAGACATTTTCCTTCTGTCCCCAACCCCTCCCAACTTAAGAGAGTTGAGCATGAAATAACTATAAAGTCTGCCTACACCCCACAGTTGTTCCTGCAGTCGAGTGCTAACCCCCAAGTCCAGCCCTCAGCAGTATCCTTCATTGACCAAGAATCTCAGTCTGTAGCCTGAGATTCAGGGAGGTAAAATTTTTTAAGAGCTTGACCTAACAAACTCCTCTTGTCCTTGAAACCAACCCACATCTGTCTTAGCTTTTGAGAGAGAAAAATGAGACAAAGAATTTGCCAAAATACCGGTCCTATGACCTATCCCTCAGAGTTGAACTTGAGGAACAAGTTCTCTGGTTTTCCCTGGTAGAATGAAAGGAGCACAGTCCACACTGTCTCCATTATCTTCATTCTGACAGCCAGAAAACCCAGAATACCATGGTGAGTGAGCCTGGCTGTCTAGAAGAGTCTTGGCCAAACTTTGGGTACCAGGAACAGATGCAGCAAGAAGAGATCAAGACTTCTATCTGTTTAGTGGTGCACACATTTAATTCAAGAGGAGCTATAATTCTGCTTGAGACTGGGAGTTTCTTAGTCCAGTGTGTCTCACAACAAGACCCATTCAAATATCTGTTGACATCTTTTGTCACAATTAATGATTACCAGGAAGGTATAAGGCCCTCCTCTTGCTCCTCTGTATGGTTAAGTAATTTCAGATAAAATCATGTGGTACAGAAAATAAGACCACAGATGCTACCTGTTTAAATGGGCCTTTACCTACAGACTGGGTTCATTTAGCTGTTTGGAAGTGACTCAGAGTGGTCAGATAAGACAGAGGAGAAAGATTCCCTTGCACAGACACCGCTCACCAGGATCAAGATGGGGAAGCAACTGGAGTGTTGCTGCATTCTCCACCCACCCCAGCCCAAATGATAGCCAATTCCATTTCTGTCTCTTTCAGAAAAGAGAAGGGAAAAGGGAATAGGAAGAGGTGCTTTACAGCACTTGTACGTGCTAAGAAATGACTGTTATTTAATTCACCTAAGTCCACTTCCGTTAAAACTAGAATTTGGCCCTTCCTTTGTCCTGATCCTCTAGCAAGGCCCAGTTCCTCACCAGTACTGTGCCCCCAGAAGGAGCACCTAGCAGGTCCAGGCAAGGGTCAGCGTCCTGTGCATGACACAGGCAGCTGGGAAAGCACAGTGGAATGCAGTCCTGGGAATGCTGCCTGTGCACTACCCTCCAGGCACTGCCCGTGCTTGCCATTGGCATCTCTGATTCCCTCTGAGACAGTGCACATCTTTTCAGGAGAACTCCAGCAAAACCTTGTTTCCTTGTCTTTCTGGGGAGGAACTGTAAACAGAAGTAATTCCCATGATTTCAGAGGCAAGGTTCCTTTTTGCAGAGAAATGGGATGTTGTGAAGATCCAGGAACAGACTGTCTCACCCACTTTGCTCTTTGTCTCTCTCCTTTTATGTTTATCTTCCCCTTCAATACTCACATGCGCTTGGCCCCTGACTCTTTAGTGCCTGTCTCTGTGTCGCGTACCTTCGCCTTCAGCAGAGGGGACTCTCTGGCAGGCTCCCCAGGTAAACATGCATGGATTTCGTGGGTCTCTAGATCCATCCATCCAGTGGGGTTTGCAGAGGGCCTTTGGTCTCTGTTACTGTCCTACATATGGCCTGGTCTCTTCTTGCAGCACTCCAGTGACTAAGGGGTAGCATATCACACAGGTAACATTCATTTGTACACACGGTCCAGGCATTACTGACTCAGTAGCATCATTTATGAATTTGCCTTCCAGGACATACCTGTGTAAATACATAGTAAATTGGTGGCATTGAGGAACAATGCAAGTTTTTCTCTTTACTTGTTTGATTGCCGAGTAAAAGACTAGGAGAAAATCAGAAGGAAAAAAAGTGGGAAAGAAAGGAATGAAGGAAGGAAGAAAGAAAGAGAGAAAGAGAAAGGGAGGGAGAAAGGAAGGAAGGAAGGAAGGAAGGAAGGAAAGAAGGAAGGAAGAAAAGAAGGAGAGATATAACCATGTGTAACAGGGCATATGGTTCTTCAGACACAACTAAACATAGATACTGAAATCATATTTTCAGGTTGAGAACTTAGTATTCTTCAGATTAACCCTTTTGGTGTGATGGGATGATAGCCACCAGCATCTCTAGACTCCTATCGACAGAAACTGTATTTCTCAATTTTTTAAAAACATCCTAAGAAGGATTTGATTGGTCTAGTTTATGTTAATTGTCATTAGAGAACTAATTATAGTGACCAGCAACAAGAGACAGCTTCGTTGATTGGTCAGGTCTGGCCATATACAGACCCAACAGATTTGGATACAATGCAAATTAAATATTTTAGAACAGATTTTCTTAAGAAAGAGGAAGTCTAATCCCAGAAGCAGTGGGAGATAACTTTTGCTTAGCAAAAACATGTTGGTTATATGAAGATTAATAAATATATAAGATGTTTTTTGTACCTATACAATCTAGATTGTGCAAAGTTATTCTGAAAGGTAAAAGAATTTATTGTGATGTTCCATACTGTATATTATTTTATATAGAATATTGTTCTGTATTTTATTATTTGCAGCTGAAAGCATTAAAAATTTTGTTTTAAATGTCAAGAAAAAGGGAGAAATAATGCAACATTATGCTTTATGTCTACCTCTCTTCCTTCCAATACTCCTTCTATGTGCCTTTTGCCTATAGCCAACCATGAACCCACCCTTATCTTCCTAGCAACTGTAGTATGTGATGGTTGTATTTCTTCTGGCTCTGTACATACAAATGATGCCAAAATGATATAAAAATTTCAAAGAACTTTTCTGAGATCTTACCTCTCATATTAATTAAATAAAAACATTTTTAATCAAGTAGCATTTTAGAACTTGAAACTCAGTGACTGAGTACAGTGCAATAAATATGAACAATCATAGCTGTTTATGTTGTTTTCATCTCTAGTAGTTAATCTGTTAGACCCATAGAGACCCATAGAGCAAGTGATACTAAACTAGGAATTTATAGAATCACCCTTCAGTTAGAAAGTCAGAATTTTTACAGCTTCTACATCTATGTCCCTTATCCCAGTGCATCCTACCATATTCTCAAGGCGTCAAGAATTCAGTTGTGATTAGGCATGATAGCACATAACCTATAATCCCAGCTACTCAAGAAGCTGAGGCAGGAGGATCACAATTTAAAGCCCAGCCTGGGTAACTTTATGAGATTGTGTCTCACAATAAACATTTTTAAAAGGGCTCAGGGTATAGCTCAGTGGTACAGCGTTTGCCTAACATGCGTGGATTTAATACATAGTACCTTAAAAAAATTTCAGTTACATTTTGTTGTCTGAAGATATTAGACCCTCAACCCCAAGAAAGGCTGTGCCCTGAGACCTCTCACTCCCGTGTCTGCAATGTCAGAAGTATTTATATTGACTTCTCTTTTCTCTCAAATTACATTTTTCCATCAAAAACCATCTAGTTTCCCTGTTTACCTTTCAAGAAGAACTAGCTACCTTCTCAGATTTCATCAAAGCTTTCTCCCTCACTCAGTGGTGACTTTCCATTAAAAAATAAGGTTGTGCTTTGTTGGGAGTGTCCCTGCCTTCATGATAATTGCAGGATAGTATAGCCAGTGTAAGATGCTGGCCTGGCACCCTCACCAGCATGCCAGCAAAATTAGAGATGACCCCATCATGTACCTTCAAGATCCTTCACACACAGCGAATCTTAGGGAGTGCTAGGAGTCTGCCATGAATCTTCCACAGAAAGGGAAGACACTTATACGTTTTATAGATTTCAACTGAAAGAATCAAAGCAGAGGTACAACTTAATTGTAACTTCCCAGGTTAAGGAATATTAATTCTAATACATCAGTATTTATTATTAAAACCTTCATAGCAAGCCAGTGTCAGATGGAGAAAAATGACTAACTCTTGCTATACAGATCCTCAAAGGAGAAGCTGAGACTTCTGCTTCTGCTCTACCTGATACCATGTGCCTCAAAGCCCTTTTAACCTTCACCCCATTCTCCATGTCTGTGGGTGTTCAACTCACCAGTAAAGAAGCAAGAACAAGACCAGCCTTTTCCTACTCTGGGTTCAGCTCTGTAGGATGGAGCAGTGATGGATGGATGGATGGATGGATGGATGGATGGATGGATGGGAAAATGAAGTAGGGAGCGCCTTGCTACTTCTTCAGTTTTTTGCCTCTATTTTCTTTTCTGTGGTCTCTATCTATAGTCAGCTACCCAGCCTACCCAGCAACTGGGTGATAGCTCCTGGTGCTACGCTATAGTATTGGCTCTGTCACACTCATTTCTGTTCCATATTACCAAAGAAGAAACTCCAGAGACCTGGTATTTTGTGGAAAGAAATCTTGGACACCTTCTGGCCCCATTCTTGATTTCTGATACAGAAACATATATATTGATTCTTTTTTTTGGTAGTACCAGGGATTGAACTCAACCTCAGGATTGCCAGGCAGGCGCTTAGGCCACTGAGCTAAATCCCCAGCCCTATATATTGATTCTTAGCTTCATCTTATACAGGGAAAAAGATAAACCCTAGAAATTAGTAAGGTCTTAAGTTTGAAAATAAACGGTTATTATTTTGTTTGACCCCATAACCACCTTGGAACATAGGCAGAAGTTTCGTTCTTAGAAAACGATAAGGAAACACTGAAATTAAGCCACTGGGTCAGTGTTATATGTAAAGTAAGTAGGGTGAAGGAAGTTACTTTTGACAGCTACAATCCAAGTCTTAGATCCTGCATTCCTCCTATTGCTCAGGACCTTGCTGCACTTCTGAATGCAGGCATCTTATGCATTCTTCAGGGTTGTGATTTACATGCCTTAGCCGTGCTAATGAAAATGGTGCTCACATTGGATTGACAGCGGGGATCCTTACCTCAAATACTGTGAAAATACCTAGCATGTGAATGTAAATCGTTACCCATGGACATTTCTTTCTATTTTTACCTTAGTTTGAAATAAGGACAGCAGAGTGGCTTGTGGGTTACCTCTACATTGTGATGTAGTTAGCCATTTTTTCAGGTGTTTTCACTGTAAAATAAAACTTCTGATTGGACCCACTGTGGTTATCCTTCCCTGTTTCCAGATTTCTTTCTTTCTTCTCTTGACAGTGGAGATACTGTTGAGTTCCTCCAACTCCACAAAAGCAGAGACAGAAGAGATGTCGAAACCAAGGGTTCTTTTTCAGCGCTCAGTTATCCCTATGTAATGGGTAGGAGCCCAAAGACCGTGGCGTTTTCTCCCAGAATAATAGAGAATCTCCAAAAGTAGTCTTCCTACTTTGTGAAATGTGGCAAATGGAAACATTCCTTTGGGCTGGCTCCTGCGTAGTTGTAAACATTTGGGAACCATTAAAGCTCCCAGTAATGTGAGTGGATTCATCTGGGACCCTAACTTGGGCTAGCTTGCAGAGTTCACTTTGAGCTTTGACAGAGGACTGACTTGGCATTTTGTTGTCTGATGTTAAATACTACACAGTATGGTAAATGTTAATTACCCTAGTTTGTGCTCTTACAAGCCTATGTAATTAAACTCTCCCATCTGATTTGGAGAATCCATGACCAGAAAAAGCTGCCCCTCCCCCATCCCTCAGTGATGCGCCAAAAGATCTAGCCTGGCAGCCACTGAGCCTCTTTTTCTCTCATAGCCTCATGTGTAAAAGGGGAGGAGGGCATTCCACTTTGATATATTGAGTCTTGTTTCCTTGAAAGGGTTGTGAAGGTCCTCTGGACAAAGATGTTCGCAAGTAAAGCAAGAGTTCAAGGCAGTGTTTGAAAGATTTGGAGCCCCTTCATGGTAGTGCAAAGCAAAGAGAGTCCATCCAGCTTCAAAGACAGTATGGAATCCTCTTCGGCACCCTCCCTGACCCTCCACCAGTTACATCCCAGCATCTTCTCTACTCAGCCTCAGGCACTCCAAGATGACGGGCAGGACAGATATCTCTTGCAGACTGATTGCTGAAAGCCTGCAGAAATGAGGTCTGCTGAACTTTGCTATAGCAATTGGTGGTCCAGACTAGAAAGTCCTGCTCCCTAGTACTTAGTCACGCTAGAACTGATTTAATATAAGAGCAAGAGTGGGCAGACAACGCGTTGGCTCCCTGATCTACCTCCTATTGACAGGTCCTATGGTCAGTTTTATATACTTCTGTTTGATCTTTCTCCTTTTAGAACTCTTTGCACTATATTTGGATTTTCTTTGTCACTTTACTCCCCCAAGCTGTGCCTCTGTGCCTTTGGGAAATGCCAAGGGGAATTATACAACTTGAACTAGTTTGCCATGCTGCTGGGACGCTCGTCTGTTACTGATTTTTTCTCCTTTTTATTAAAAGCATTTCTATTTCCATTTGCTTTGCTCAGAAATCGCTGAATGTATGTACACAATTACTAAAATGCTGAGTCGTCGGCATCCTACCTATTGAGGAATGTCAGACTGTGGGACACAGAGCATTGATCTTGCACAACCCTCAGATGAAGCAGAACTTTCTTTGTCATGAAATAAGGCTTCTTTTCCTTTTGAAAAATGCCTTATAGGCCCAAACCTTGCAAAAAAACAGTTTTAATTTTGATGTTGGAAATTCTTTGGGATTTCATGAATACACCTTCAAGAACATATTGGCTTAAAAACAACAACAAAAAAGATGTTTGTCCTTCTAGGACAACAGTGATGTAGTTTGTACCTGACATGTGAATCCCTCTGCATGACAGCAGAGTGACTTCTGTGCTGGAGGCCTGTGAGATGATGAGAGCTTTGTGGGGAACTGGGATGTGGTTGTTGTCTCTGTTTCCACAGAGAAGTAGAAGTGATTTTACGCAGAAACTTCTGTGGATGGGAAGCATCTAGTTCCCTGTCATCTTCCCTGAATGTATCTTGAATTGTGGCATAAGCAAAGAGGATGTGGAACAGCAAGTGTGGGCTATATGAAGCCCATGTCCAGCCGGGAACAGCAGAGAGTTCTCAAGGCATGATGCAAGGTGACCAAACTGAGTTGAGGCTAAGGCCCACTCAGTCAAATTTTCCAGATGCTACTCTCATGACAAAGAGATTGCTTTCCTGCAAAACTACCTGACTACTGCCTCAAAAACTAGCCAGGAGGAAAAAACACTGTCTCAGCCAGTTTCCTCTCTAGATAGCCACCAAAGCCTAACCAAGCCAGACCTTATCTGTTTCCAGGACAATGGTGGAAATGTACCCTTGTCTGTCTAATATTGTTACTGCTTATAATCACCCTTTTGCATCACTATATCCTCCATGGCACTGGCACTGGCCCTCTTAGTCTTCCGTCACTCAGTGGGTACTGTGTACGTCAGACTCCAGGACAACACTCACCCACCCCTGCTTCACCGCTCTTGTTACAGACAGAGAATCCTGGCATTCTCTGTGGGCTCTCCCTCACGGTGCTAGGCCATGGTCTAAGGCTCTTTGGATTCTGGGAGTGCAAGATTTAACTCTACTCACCTCACTAGGTTCTTGGAGAAATTAACTTTCTGACTCTAAAACAAATTTGAGAGCTCTAAAACCTTTTCTTAAACAATATTCAGATTTTAAGTAACCCCCCAAAGGGACCCTTAGTTACAAAGCTGTTCACTGTGCATTTGTATTAAATATCTATTCCAAGTCACGCACTGTGCTGGGCACTAGACATACATTAATAGTGTTGTGGTCTTAAAAAAGACAAGCTCTTTGTCCTCATGGAACTTAGAGTTGAGCAAACATAATCAAGTACAAACATGTAATTAATACTTTGGAAAAGTGCTTTGAAGGAATGCATAGGGGTGATGATAGAAGAAAACAGAGGGAATCTTCTTAGAGTAGCCAGACAAGGCCTTCAGAGAAGGCTGTATTTCAGTGATAGGCAGGGACCGAGAAGCAAGCAACCTTGGCAGGGCATGAGAGTATGGAGATAGTGTCTACTTGGGAGTGTGGTGGAGGGAACGGGTAGCTTGCATGGTTGAGGTGCCCAAGGAGGCCAGAGGGCTACAACAAAGCAGGCAAGGGGAAGGGAGGCCCCACAGAAGATCAAGCAGGAAAGGGAGCCAGGTCATGGGCCTGTGAAAGCCATAAAAGGCATCTGGATTTGTGCAAGTATACTAGGAAGCTAAATGATGTTTAAAAATGTCATTCTGGCAGCTGAGGCTAAAGCAGATTATACTGATGCTCTTTGATCCACATTTTCACTTCCCATAATTTTAGTTACCCATAATTGAACTCCCCCCCAAAATTCCTTAAAATGTAAAAAGCTGACTAGACATTTGGATCTTTGGCAGAGAGCCTATAGATTATTTCAGCCCCTACTTAATATAATAAATCTTGAATGTAAAATTCCAGATAAACAATTATAAGTTCTAAATAATTTTTATTTTAATATATTTTTACAGTTGTTATTAGTTAACAGAAATAAATATCATTTCATTGTGTCAAATTTGTAAATTAAACTCTATTGTGGATATGTAAGAGGTGATCAAAAGATAATATGAATATTTAAACTTTTTAAAATTTATTTCTATAAAAAACATACTGTCAAGAACAATGGGATAAAAGCCAGGCGTCATGGTATACACCTGTAATCCCAGCACCCAGCAGGCTGAGACAGGAGGATCCCCATGAGTTCAAGGCCAACTGGCGCTAGACAAGAAGACCCTGTCTCAAAACAAAGCAGAATAAAACAACCACAATAGGATATGTGCATTGGAAACAAGGGAGAGTATCTTGAGGGTTTGATGGCGATGTGTCTTTTACTGTAATAAATTTTTTAATCTAAATAGTCAAATTTTATCATGCCTCATTGATCAACTGTTTACATAATTTCTGTCAAATAAAACCATTCCAGCATGCCCTCATCTACCGTATTTACTGGATCTGGCTCCTTTGACCTCAGACTTTCCCCCAAAGTCCAAGAGGCCATAAGGCAGACATTCTGAATCTATACAGGATGGTAGAGCAGGCTCAACAGCACAGCTGCAGATAGCCACAAAAAGGGGCTTGCAGAACTTCTTCAGAATGATGGGGTGTGTGTTCAAAGCCAAGGGAAGTAATTTGAGGAAGGACTAATGGCAGTGTCCTGCTGTAACCAAATTTTCAGTATCTCACATATTTTATTTTACTAACTGAATACATATAGGAATAAACAGAATACTTAGGATTGGATGCTATCAGTGGTTTCAGGTGTGACTAAGGATCTTGGAATGTATCCCCCACAGATTAGGCAGGGACCGATTTATACGATTATAAATAGGGAAATCAGGCTGTAAGGTAAAGGTGATAGTGACTGGATTTAATTGGAGAGTTATAAAAACGATGGGCTGGATGGAGGTAGAACTTGATGTGGGGCTGAGAGAATGACAAGAGTCAAAAGTGACTCCGAGTTTCTGTATTAAGTAACAGTAAATAAATGAGTGACATTTACTGAAAAGAATAAGATGGAACTTGAATCTGTAATTCTATAATTATAACAAAGCAGTGATTATTATGATCCTACTGAGAAAATAATTCAACCTATTGTTATTTTACTCTTTTCGTTACATGGTTTGTCAGACAGTAACAGCTAAAGTGATTGCCAGCTTCTGTGACTCCCAACAAATAGGTTCTAATCAAATATTTTGATTGGTAGCAGCATTAGCCAGAGAAAAAATTAAATTTCCAAGGGTCTACCCCTAAAAGCAAGGCGCAGAATCTCTGAAGAACTTGTTTCTTCTTTTTGAGCCCCTGAGTTAATGTGGGCTGTGAGAGAGACTTCCTGTTGTCTCTCTCTCTCTCCCTTTTTTTTTTTTTTTTTTTTTTTTGGAAGTACAGAGTGGCTTCTGTTGGCCTGGCAGCTTCTCACTAGCGCTGTCTCTCGGTGGAGGTGATGCTGGGGTCACTCTCAGCACTGTCTTTTGTTGGTCCCAGGGTTGTAGTTCAGAGTCCATTTTGAAACCAAATAAAATAGTCTTAATTGAACTCCCCCCCAAAATTCCTGAAAATATAAAAAGCTGACTAGACATTTGGATCTTTGGCAGAGAGCCTATAGATTATTTCAACCCCTACTTAGACCTATTCAAGGGCTAACGCTGCCCTAACCCACACTTTCAGGGACCCCATTTTGGTCTTTGTCAGTCCCACCACTACAGGTGGGTCAAGGATTCAGAGAGCCAAGAGCATGTGCCCACCTGACGCCGTTGTTCTTCCTAGTTCACATTTCAGATTCACAGGATCCTGAAATCCTCACCCAAACTGTTCTTAGAGACAGCGCATGTAGAAGCCTTGGGCAAGGGCTGTTTTCTAGCACACAACTCTCAGGGGTCAAACTGGGCTTCCAGATTGCTAAAACACTTGTCAAGGATAAGAATAGAACATATGTTAACAGTTTATTAATGTCATTTACAATTTCCAAGTATTATACTCATACAATTTGTGGACCTTTTGTTTGTACTCTTGTCCCAAATTCTACCAGTGTTTGGGCAGGTTTGAGTTAACCCCACTAAGACATATCACCCTAGTGAAGATGGATCATCTGTGCTGAGACAGATGATTTTCAGGTCAAACCTAAAGCCATGGCCTCTCTAAACAGGGCTTGTCACAGGTAGAATATGTCTCCTTAGTAGAGGGTTTTATATACTGGCTTAGCAAACCATCTTCACAGGACTGTGCTCATGCGTTTCAGGTCTTCTTGTTTGTAATCTTGAAATAAGAACCAGTAAAAACAATGGACCCCTGCTGGGAGAGGCCACAGGGAGGGATATTTATGCCTCAAGGAATCAACCCCAGCAAAACATCGGAGCTCCTTGTGGGCTCTAATGGGAAGATGAGGGCCCCTTTCCACAACCCAGTGCTACAGTCTCCTGATAGTCCTGTTGGACCTCAGTAAACAGCACCTTTTTCTTTCTCCCTCTTTCCACTCCCTGTTTTCCCTACCCTCTCCTTTTGTCTTTTCTGCTCCTTCTTGTGTTTCTCTCTGTCCTCTTCCTCACCATCTGCAGTAAACCGATCCCCTTCTCGCTGCAGCGGGTTGAATCGCTCTGAGTCTCCGAATAGAGAGCGCAGTGACTTTGGTGGGAGCAACACCCAGCTGTATAGCAGCAGCAACAACCTCTACACACCCGACTACTCAGTCCACATCCTCAGCGATGTGCAGTTTGTGAAGGTAATTCCCCTGCAAGTGCAGCCCCTCCTCCCTCCCAGTGGGCAGACTTAACTGGGGAAGCTGGACTAGGAGATCCCATCCCTGGTCGTATTGTACATCACCTTTCCCCGTGTTCCAGTGTAATGCTGGGTAGTAACTGTTCCTTGGTTTGATAAAGGCCCTGTTGCTTCAGTAAGCTTTACTATTATTCAGTAGTTGTCACTGTCAAGGTCTCCTGACCTCTGTTTTTCATGTGAGAAACTGAGGCAGAAAGCAACGGAAGATTAGTTTGCCTGTGACAAATTTGACAAATTTCTGGCAGAACTATTCTCTTTGGATCCCCTACCCCTGGGGAAGGTATTGGCATGGGTTGATTTTATTAATTTTCTTTTCAAGATCAAATTCCAAGTGATTAATAAACCAAGTAATCAGAAGAAACGATGCTGTGGTTTTACTATAATATTTATATACCTAGTGGTATAATTTTGTACCTTAATATTTAAAGTCTAAAGCACAAGTGGGCCCTTGGGCTAACTGAAAATCTTGTGTAGAAAACTTTAACACTCCTTTAATGTCAGACCACTCTGCAAAGGCTTGCTGAGAGAGGCAGCCTTGCCCTTTACTTTGCAATTGTAAGAGACTGTTTCTTCAGACTTTTCATTGGGATTGGCATTGAACAGAAGCCTTTAAAATTTTTCCCTTTTCTCTCACTCCACTGTCTTTTTGTTTTGTTTTCTAGCAGAGTAAGCCATAACAAATTTGGGCTTGAAATCTTGGCTAGAGCCCACATATCCCAGCCCAGTGAAATACCCACTGAATGTACTTTATAACTGTCATCCTAGTTGCAGGCTGAGTGACAAAAGATGTACTAAGATCACACAGGTAGGAGAAGGTCCTTCCCTTTTGTCCGGAGCACATCCCCTGTGATTTGGGCATGAAGATGGCTGGCTTTCTCTGTCCCAGAACTCCACAAACATCTTGAGCTAAAACTGATGACAGCTGATAAAAGTAGCCATGAAAGGAATTCATCATGGGAAATTACTAGCAGGAGGGACAGAACCTGGAGGATAGGTTAGAACAATAACTATTATGCGGAAGTGCTCTGTGCAAGGAACTTTACTGGGTCCTGTGTCTGCACTGACCGTTTACTTTCCTGGTAGGTCCTGCTCTCCTTCCTACTGCTCAGATAAATGAGTCGTGGCTTGAGGAGTATAAGATCACGTGGCTCATAAGTGATGGCGCCAAGCTTCAGAGTTGAGTCTGCCTGCTTCCAGAGCTCAAGCCCTAAAACCACTGGGCTTCGGAGAGAGTTGCAGGGAAGCAGAGCTTAAGAGAAGTTACTAGGGACTCATCATGCCTTACTCACAGGGGCATGTGACTGGACATTTGACAAGTCTAGTGTGACAGGAAAGATAAGCCTTAGAAAGCCACAGCCTTTGACTCTTTTCCCTGTGGCTTTCATCCTAGAAGCCCTTTCACTGTTAACACTGCTGACCTTCTTCAGAAGGAGAGGTAGAAAAAAACATGGGAGAAGGGAAACTTCCGTGCCAAACTGTAGCAGTTTTGTAATGTTGCACATGATTGGGGCAGGGTAGGAAGTCATGCAATGAGTGTGTGATTCCACTGACAGGAGACTAGGCTGAAGGCAACAAGCTGCTGCCTTTCTAGAGCTTGCTTGACAAGGGGGAAAAGATGACAAACAACAAGTAAACACATAAAGAATCTAGATGGATCCAAGTAGTGATAAGAGCCTTGGGATAAACAGGACCATGGGATAAACACTGATTAGACAGAGGAGGCCAGGAGACTGCCTTTGAAATGGCTATCAGAACAGCCTGAGGAAAAGAGACTTCTGCTGAAACATGGAAAGGGATGTGAAGTGAATAGTCTAGGAGGAAACAGATGAGGAAGGGCATGGTAGGTGAAGGATGTGAGTGCCAGCCCATAGCGGGGATGTGAGCTGGGAAGGGAGCATCAGAGAGTACCACATGGGATCTGCAGGCTGGAGTATGGAATTTGAATCCTATCTCAAGTGCATTGGGAATTTTTGTTAAGTTCATTTCTCAAATCTTTTCATGGGTTGTTGTAACAAATTGCCATAGGCTGGATGGCTGAAACAACAAAGATTTCTTTCTCATAGTCTGGAGGCTGGAAAGTCAAAGATCAGGATCCTGGCAGATCCAGTGTCTGATGAGGGCCTGGTTCGTGGTTTGCAGATGTCCTTTTCATTGTGCCCTCACGTGGAGAGGAGGAGAGAAAGGAAGCACGTCCTCTTCTTATAAGAACACTCATTCCGTCCATGATGCTTCACCCACAGACCTCATCAGCTCCCAAAGGCCCAACCTCCAAAGACCCTCATCCTGGGGATTAGGTTTCAACATAGAGATGTTGAGGGACACTTTGGTACATAGTACTATTTTTAAATTCAGAAAATCAGTGTGAAGACTTGATTTGCTGCTATGCAGGGAAAAGTGGATGGGATGAAATTCTTTAGGAGCCAGGTTTAATGAGCCCAGTTTTTAGAAACATTGCTAGGCTTTTATAGACCGATGAGTACCTTTGTAAGAGATTTGGCAGCTCTTCAAAGAGAAATGTGCTAAGACAAATACTTAGCAGGAAATTTGTAAGCGTTTTTCTAACCCTTCAAAATAATTTCATATCTGCATAGGAGAAAGGAACAGTCTGCAAATAACAGGGCACATAGAAGAGCAGTCTCTTCCCTGACCCAAGACAGTGGCAATTTTGGGAACCCCAAATCCAAGATCCATTCAAAGGAGCAGGTTTCTGTCCTTTTTTCAGACTAAAGGACACTGCAGAGCCACCAACCAGCACAGAACACGGACTTTTTCTTTCCACCCAGATGTTTTGATATTGAGAAGAATAACCAATTAAAGCATTATTCAAAAACTTCTTTAAACCTATGGTTTCAGTCCCTGAAATGTTTGATTATAATGGGTAATCCTGCCCAGGAGAACTTGGTGAGTTGAAGCTCCTATTTTAATCAAAATGTTTGTTTTAGCTTACTTTTCTCATAAGACTATGCCACACATTAAAGTTGAAGGTTACCTCTTCCTGATTAGTAGACTTGTCAGGTCCAGTGTTTAGGCTGCTGTGGTAGCTACTTCCCTGACCTACCAACCCCACCCTCTTTTTAACCCCAAAGAGAAGTTTGAGGATGATGAAGAGAAGATTGTGTGGAAAAGTGTTTTTAGAAGCTTAATCCCTGCTGCTGGTTTCTCAAGGACTATTCACATCCAACAAACTGAAGCTCTAGAAGTGTTACAAAGTCCAATAGTAACTTGTTTTCAATATATGTTACAAAATAAGATAAGGAGGTGCATCTAATGATTGTCTGCAAAAACTATAAACAAGCCATGATTAATACTAGTTAAGAAGCTAAGAAGCCCTAGATTTGAGCCCTCGCACAAAAAAAGGGAGGGATAGCAGTTAAATTGTGATGCTATTAAAAATCTATTATTTTTTAAATGTATACTGTACATACATCATTATTATACTGAGAATATTTGGCAGATATTTTACTATCTGAAGTCTATAACCTTGACCAAGATACCCATCACCATCTTGTGGCAGAATGCCTAAATTGCAACTTAGCAAGATCCTGTCTCAAAATTAGAAGGCTGGTGGTATACATCTCAGTGTGAAGGCTGAATAACGGGGTGGCAGTGGAGGTGGGGGGGTTGAACTCAAGGTATTGCTAAGAAATGGCTTTCTCTGTAGCAGTGAAGAGGAAATAAAACATGTTATTTTTTAAAAAACGTTATTTTTTGAAAAATATTTGAGTCCCATATGTATAGGTATACATGTATATGTGTGTGTAAATATATATGTGTGTATATATATATGTGTGTGTGTGTGTGTGTGTGTGTGTGTCATCCTTTTAAAATGGATTAAGTCTTAGCGAAAGGAAACATAAGTTAAATAACAGCAGTAAATGCTAGATATTTGTTAACTGATTACAAAATTACATAGCATTTGTAAAACGTTACATGGGTTAGAGAATGTCTAGATATTTAAAAATTAGGAAAGAATCAGAGAGGAGTTAAGACAGTGCCATGTGGGGATAAATACTTTATAAACAGATATGAAAGGCAGGTAGAGAGGATACAGCCAAGTATCATAGTGAAGAAAGGGTGTCGGGGCTACATCCACAGTTCTGAAATGGTGAGTAGTAGGGACATTTTGCAATCCCAAGGCCAGGTCCCCAAAACTAGGTAGGGCAGCTTAGGTCTGCAGAAGACCTGGACCTTTGCTGCCATGAAATACAGTAGAAAAATAGGGCAAATCCAGACGTGTTGCAAATATAAAATGCATAATAGATTTCAAAACCTTAGTACAAAAAAGAATGCAAAATTTCCCGATAATTTTATAGATTGCATGTTGCAGTGGAATTATTGTGGATATATGGAGTTAGATGGAATGTATTAAAGTTATTTCAGCTGCTTCTCTTCACTTTTTTGAATATAACTACTAAAAAATATGAAATTGCTTATGTGGCTCACATTCTATTTATATTTGACACTGCCATGCTAGTAAAAAAGAATTTGTCATGTCAGGGAAATAGGGAGTAGATAATGGAGAAGGGGAAGGTGTCAGAGTGAGGAAGGGAAAGGAGGAGTGAGGTAGTGAGATAGAAAAGATCAAGATATGTTAAATGATATTTGTGCACCACTGTAACAAAATGAGCCTCACTATTCTTTATTACAAACGTGCACTAGGAATAAAAAAGAAAATTATTCCTCTGATTTTAGTTGATAAACGATCTCTTTTTTGCTTTCTTTATGTTGTTAGTTACGTTGTTAGGTGATAATTTTACTTATCCATTTAATTCTATAACATGTTCATTTACTTCTATAACTATGTGTTTGGTTAGTGAAGTAGATTTTTGTATGCTATCACTGTTCTAGAATTTGTTTCTTGAGTAATAATTTTTTTCCAATGATTCATGATATCTAAAATTGAAGTAGAAGTATTCTGCTTCTCTTAACAGGTATTACAAATGTAAGTAATCAAAAGTAGGATGGAATTTATGAAATTAGGTTCAAAATCAAATTAATTTTTCTTATTAGCTTTATAATTGATAAACTTTATATGTAAATTATAAAATGCTCTGTATTTCAGTTTACTCAGATGTAAAATATTTTATAGAATATTTATCTCTGGAAAGTGTTTATAGATTGAATAAAAGAGTGACTACTAACTGAATTCCTAGAATATAGGACCCATTTAAAGATCTTAGATATATTAATGGTATAATAATATGTTAACTTTTATTGTTTTGTTTCCATGTTTTTCTGAAATATATGTTCTTTTTTTGTTTTGTTTCATTTGGTGCTGGGGATCAAACTCACGACCTCATACTTGGCAGGCAGGCGCTCTACTACTGAGCTATATCCCCAGCACCGATTTGTTTTTGTTTTTGTTTTTGTTTTTGTTTTTTTAATTGTCATAGCTGCTGAACATGGAAAGAGAGCTGATAGGAAATGACACATGAATCTAGAAATTCAGCTCTGAGAGTCAGAGCAGAGATTGTGTCCCTGAGTACATTGTCCATAGTGATACTCTATCTACAGTTATTTTAAAGAGACACTATTGGCATGACAGTAGTTTATGGTTTTTAAAAAATTTCAAGGTTGCAATGTGAAAGCAAGGCTATGAAACACTTTTATAAAGAAAGTAACTAAAGAGTTGTGCTTGTCCTATTGTATACCTGCAGACAAACAGCACAGACGCTCCCTCAACCTGTTCCCACTACCATGCTTCTTTCACTAGCGTTAGATTCTAGCAGTTGCTGTCTCAGTCTCCTCTTTACTATGACGGACAAGTAGTGATTTAACGTCTGTGCGAATGCCTTCAGTGATGGGAACTCAGTCCCTCATGAGGTGGCTATTCCATTTGTTTAGTATTGCTACAAGAACTAATTCCTCGTTTCCAGCTCCTTCGTTCTTCCTTAACAATGTTTAGAGAAAGAGTTTGAGTTCCCGGGTCCTTGGATCCAGGTATTATAATGGACAGGCCTATCACTGTGTCCTGAGAACCAGGAGAGTAATACAGTTCACTACACACACAATGTGGGTGAAACCTTTCCAAAAATAAAGATGTTAAAGACGCGTCTTGTTAAGAGTTGTTGCTCCCAAGAGGCTTCTAGGTTGAGAGGAACAGCCAATCTACCAACCAGCAGGAGCCCTAAGCTGGCAGATCCATTTCAAAGTCTTACTAAAACATTTCCCCTTCCTTCTCTTTTTCTCCTCTTTTCTTCACTTATTCACTGTCTCTTTTCCTCCCTTCTTTTCCTGTTGCTCCTGCTTGGAATCCCCTTTATTCCCCCTCTTTTACTATATTTTCTTGATTAAGGATTTACTTCCCCAAGACCTACTACTGCCTTCACAGAACAACCAGTCACACTGCCACCAATTACGCTGGCTATGGGGGCAGAAGGGACACAGCTTCCCACCACCACCTCATGGTATGCCATAGACAACTTAGGGTTAATGTAATAAATTGAAGCCCTATCTTTTAGAAGAATGGCCATTGTAAAATCAAACTGTGAGGTCTGTTTGTGGACATATTTTAAACCAGTCACCACCAACCACTGTGTAACATTTTCACCCACATTATCTCATATGCTCAGAGACATTAATGATTTGGTGAAGACCACCCAACTTGAAGGTGACAAAACCATGGCTTGCATCTTGGTCTTGAGCAGGCAGTGTGTCTCTTACCATATTTTCTAGATGAAGGATTATTTAGCTTCCTTTGATTAAACTAGAAGACAAATCTAGAACTATTTTAAAGACTACAACTACTGTAAAAGCTATTGCTTTGTTGAGTTTACTATGTGGCATTTAACAAATTTCCTTTTCTGTTAGTGTTGTGGCTAAGTTTCTCCATCTTTTGGGGAAATTTTGGAACCTGATTTCATACTTCCCAACAGAAAAGTACTGCAAAAATCAGATGTTCTCCCTAAGAACATTCAGTCTATAAAAGACTTTAGACAAATGCTAATTTGAGACCCATGATTCCATGCAAACCATAGATCATATAGTTTTGACCTAAAAAATATTAAAGCCAGTTGTTGACACTTTGCTTTGTCCTTTAAAAAGAACAAAGACCTAAGTGGGACCTGTGTTTGACTCTAACTGGGTCTCAGTCGGTGGTTCTCAAAGTATAATCTACAGAGCAGCGGCATTAGCATTACATGGAACGTGCTCGCAACGTGAATTCTGTTTCTACCCCAGATCTGGTAAATTAGAGAATTTTGGAAGTTTAGACCATTAATTTTATTTTAATAAGCTCTTCAGGTAATTCTGATGCTGAGAACTGGGAATCACTAATACAGTACCATTTTATGTAATCTGTGTGCTACAATTTGGGTATGGTTTGAGTAGGTCTCCCAGAGTTCATGTGTGGGAAATTAGTCTCTGATGTAAGTTATCAGGAGGAGGTAGGCCTTTAAGAGGTGGGGTCTAGTGGGAAGTAATTAGGTCATGAAGTCATCGCCCTTGGGAAGGATTAATGTAGTATTTCCAGGACTGGATTCATTCTTATGAGAGCAGGTTTTTATAAAGCAAGATCACCTGTGTGCTTGGCCCTTTCTGTATTTGCCCATCGCCCTTTCTGTTTCTCTGCCATGTTGTGACATAGCCGGGGGGGGGGCTAATCAAATACCAGCACTGTTTGGACTTTTTAGCCCCCAGACTTTTGATCCAAAGTTGGTTTACTTTTTACAAAGTCAGTTTACTTTGTCATAGCAACACAAAATGGACTTAGACAAGCTCCTCCTCTGGGTGCACATAAAGTCTGTAGACAATAAAAATGAGCAGTGCCAACTGTGGCCAACAAGCAAAGGACCCCTCATTATTACTCAGATGCCGGGCTGATACAGCTTGGTAAGACCCCCCAACTAACAGATCTCAGGCCTCAGACCCCAACGCACCCGAGGGGCGCTGCATGTCAGCTCAGGAAAGCTGCTCCATCCAGAGAGGGGTCCACCCAGCTCTCTGAGCTTCTACCCACTTCCTTCCAGGTCACACGACAGCAGTACCAGAACGCACTCACCGCCTGCCATATGGACAGCTCTCCCCAGTCCCCTGACATGGAGGCCTTCACTGATGGAGACCCCACCAAGGTTGCCACGACCCGGGGCACACCCCAGACTCCCAGGGATGATGCCGCCTTCGTGCTGCTGAACAGCAGGGCCAGCCTGCCATGTAAGTCAGGGAGAGCGAATGGGATGGGCTGCATGGAATGAGGCTGGCCCTGCCTTCCTCCCCAGCCTTGCCCAGGGCTGCCATCTGGTGACTGGCAGAACCCCGAGTCCCTTCCTCCAAGGTAGGGAGGTGATTTGTGTACTGTCCCACCCCCAGGCAGCCATTCAGATGGTCTGAGAAGCCCCGGAGAGGTGGTATATCTGAGGATGGAGGAGAGAGCCTTCACCCAGGAAGAAATGACCAACTTTGAGGAGCACAGGACACAGCAACTCTCACTGTCCCCTGCAGCGGTTCCCACGATAGCAGGTCAGGAGGGACCCAGAGGACCAAGGGAGGGTTACCACCTTTGGGTACTAAAGTGGACTGGGGCAAGGCGAGCCCTGGGACCCCAGCCTCTGTGTCAGTCTTTCTACATCTTTATGCAGCCAGGGAAGGAGCACTGACGCTTTAGGAGCACCTGCTGTGCGTCAGGCCCTGTCTAAGTCATTCCCCCAGGAAAGCTGCACAGTGCAATATTAGGAGGTATAACCCCACCTTGCTCCAGATCCTGATTCCTTCCTATATTTAGGAACTATGCAATTTTGGGCCAGTTACTTAACCCAAGATTCAGTTTTATCTGAAGAGATATGAATTGCAGTAGCTATCTCATAAGGTAGCTTTAAATATAAATGAGTTAACATTGGTACACAGTGTTTGGTACCATGCTCTATAAATATTAGGCAGTTATCATTAGATCTACCTTACAAGTTAGGAAACTGATGTCAGCCATCACCCTTACTGGCAGGGCTCTTCCCTTCCTTGGGGATCCATATAGCAAAGGTAGTGTGTAGATTTATCCTGAGGGTTTAGTCATATTACCTCCCTTTAAGACACTGTGCGTGTCTGCCTTAACAGTGGGGCTACTCCAAGCTCCCAGTATCCCAGTGGTCCTGAGCTCTGTGCTTGCTTCACGAAAGAGCATTTCACCAAGCTTTCAGCACCTACTCCACTATGCTTCAAACCAATGGTTCCTCTTCCTGCCCCCATCCATAGAAAGAGACCTTGCAGGTCCACAGCAGTGACCTAAAAAGGCTCATTGATTTTTAATGAGACAACATGTTTGAATAAGCAGCTAGCTTAGAAAATCTTGGACATACATAGTCATCAGTCCAAGACCTGAACTGATGTTCTCTTTCCCTTTCACATATCAAATTTAGTAGTGAAGGCCTGTAGCTAGAAAATGTAGCCAAAAATAAGAACTGAGGCGATGGAATAGTCTTTGTATTCTATGCTGCTCATGCGATACGCAAGAACCCATGAGGCCTGGGAAAGGGGAAATGCTTCGCTCCTGTTCAGATATGCATTAGGAGCAGGCCCAGCGTCGTCCAGTGCAGTGCAGCTCCCACCACAGCACTCCACCTCCCCAGTTAAGTTCTTACTGTGTTGGTGGTGGGACTTGGGCCCCTTCCCAGCTCTGACATGCTGTGGTTCTCTGAATCCTCACTGGGTCCTGATGGTTACTGAGCTCTGCAATGTGCTCAATTATTTCTGAGCCCTGTAGTTTTCAAAGGTTTGTGCAATTAGAGGAAAGAGACGGGAGTTGCCACCACCTGTCATCAGATGTGCTTTTTGTCCAACAAAGATACAGGGTGTCAGACATAATGTTCTCTTCCACTCTCACCAGTGCTTGAAGAGAGGGAATTATCTGTGACTTTACATGGACTGTTGGATTCCTGCTTTTCTTCTCTTGTCTCATTATTCCTTTTGTGGCCCTAAAATACCTCTTGCTAACTAACAGAGCCACCACCCTCCTGGGTATTCCTCTCTTGTCACACTCAGACTGTTTTGGCTCTTTGCCTTGAACTTTTATCTGCCAAGGACATCACCCAGAATACCCTGCCTTGAGCACTAAACGTGGAGGGTGAAAAGACTTAAGGTAATCTCCTTTTTCTCAGCATCAGATAATGAATGTTGTAATATCACCCTGGACCCAGAGACCAGTCCTTGCAGCAGTGACGTTGAGGAAACCATGGGCAAGAAGCTGCTGAGAACCTTGAGTGAGTAGCTCCTCACCCATACTTAAGCCACCGTGGCAGTCAGTAAGGAAAGCACGTTAGGATCTTTCTCCCAGAGCAGGAGCCACTGACCCCTTTTGGGAACGCTCATTAGGTACAGTGGTGTAAATACACAACAAATCTTGGGCCAATGCTATGCCCTAATACAGTGAGGACCTTTCCCACTCATTTTGTTCTCTAGGACAGGAGTCTGCAGATGATGCCCATGGGTTAAAGTATCACTTCCTTCCTCCACCTATTTTATAAAGACTTACTGGATTATACACAGTCTCATTTGTTATCTGTGAGCACAATGGCAAGGTCAAGTGGTTGTGACAGAGACCATATGACCTGCAAAACCTGTACTTACTATCGTCTTTTAAAAATTTTTTTTAAAAAGTGTCCAGGAGACCTCATAGAAAGGAAAGCATCTACACCCATACCACCCTGAGTGCACCGATCTCAGCAGATCTCAGGAGCTGAGCAGGGCCGGGCCTGGTTAGAACTCGGATGGGATAAAGGAAAGCAGTGTCCTCCATAGATGGAAGCCAGTGGGAGAGAATAAGGTGAAAATACTCCTTCCGCACAACACAGCTGGAGACAGATGGATCTTCCACCCTTGAGGACTATTATGTCATTACCCCCACCTGCCTCAGTGCAGAGGGAGGTTGTTTCAGAGCTGGAGTGCCTGGGAGTGGCTCTGCTCTGCTCCCCAACTCTGGCTCCTGTGACCTCAGTGACTGTGTGATCAGTCCTCCTCAGACAGTGTCTTGCAGCGAGTAAGGCTGGGACCATCAGGGGAGGGAAGGCATAATCCTAAAGCATGACAGGGTTTTATTCAATCCCCTCTAGGAAGTCTTTATGGCAGGCACTAGCCTACATCTGTGCCTTTGAGAGATGTCACGTGGTGCAGAACATGCATCCTACTCCTTCCAGATGTTAACTATACTGATACCAGCACCAGCATACAATGCGTATGAGTTTCAGTCACGCTGCCAAGGGCTTTGTCTCCATTTCTGCTTTTTTGAAGAAAACTCAGACCACTGAGAGGTTATGAATATCCTCCCAGCCCTACAGATTGATACTTACAAACCATGTCTTGCAGGTGGCCGAAAAAGGAAGAGGTCAGCAGAGGGAGAGAGAACCTCGGAGGAAAACTCCAACTTAACACCGCTGATCACATGACAGGCAAAGACAGCATTCACGAATGTGTGAGATCCAGGGCTTTGGGGGAGGATCTGCCCTTTCTTCACCTGCTTGACCCCAAGGCCTCCCTCCCGTGACAGAGCATTCTGCCTTTTTTTCCACCTTTTCACCCCTAGCTGTCAGTTTGGCAGATTTTTCCCTCCTCGCCTCCAGTTTGACTTAGAACCTTGCCGTGGCCATAACAGAAGGTGCCTCTAATGGAAATGCTAGAAATGGTCTTGTCTGTAGCACAGTCTGAAACCAGAAAAGAGATAACACCAAGCTGACAATACCACTCTGAGACCCTTGTGATCTCTGTTCTTTGGGATCCCGTGTTATAGGAGACCCATGTCCTGGAATTCATTCTTTCCTCCAGATAAAAATTACAGCTTTGTACCATATTTCATGCTTAGCTCAGTTTAGAAGGTGGTCCTGGCAGATGGCCACATAGCAGGCTGGGGTAGCAGGTATAAAAATTAGTTTGGATGGACCAAGAATTCCTCTAGAACTTTGCATCATGGGACTCAGCTGCACTGGTCTGTGATTGATGTTGCAGCACAGAAAACTGTCAGTGACTGGTTTCCTGTGAGATAAGAGTTCCAGCAGCCTGGGGAAGTATGCCTCAGCCTGGAATGAAAAGAATGTGATATGGAACCTCAACTCATTGTTTTTCCCAGGGATGCATCTGTTTTGGCTCCCAATCCACAGTCATTAATGGACTAATAAATCTGCTCTGGAAGAGGAGCAGGGAGCAGAGACCCATGTGGGAGCCAAAGATGGAACTTCATATTTTACATGCATATCAAAGAAAATAATAATAATTTTTAGAAAACCTTAAGTGGAAAAATTCTAAGCTGTGAAAGTAAGTTTAGCCATGACGAACCAAAGAGTGCCCAGGTCTGCCAAGAAGGATACATGAGGACTTCAGTGTGCATTACACAGGAATGTTGAAGAATCACCATTATTTTTCACCTATTTCCCTGGCCTCTGACTACACCCCAGCAGGTCAGCCAAGTGTACTTTTGTCCCGGAATTTGAACTGGATCTCTGGTTTTTCTCCTGCATGTTGGGGCAAGTGCAATTCTGAGAATTACCATAAGATGGCAGAATGACTGCACATATAGCACAGTATAGTACCTAGTACAGTACAGTAACTACTTTGAAAAATTATTCAGAGTTCTGATCAGGAACCATAGCAAACCTTAGGGAAAACTTGAAAGTGCAGTTTGCCTTTGGAAAGCCTGCATGCCTTTCTGATCTGTCTCCCGCTCTTTGAGTTGTACCAAGTGATCAGTGGTGCCAGATGAATCTTCAAACCATTTCCAAACTTTTCCCTGTGGTATACAATGCAGGCTTCCCTCCCCTTCCTTCAAAAGGATAGCTCCCTCCCTCCCCCACTCAGTTAGTCACTTGGGACAGGGGGAAAACTGACAATTCCTCTGGGTTATTTGCATCTCAAAGGAAAAGTGCTTACCCATAGGAACCTTTAACTCAGGGGTTCTTACTTTGGGGTCTGTTACCCCAGAAGGTCCATAGTTGGGCTTCAGAGGGTCTATGAAACCCTTAAAACTGCCTGAATTTACTATGTGTGTTTTTATGTGTGTTTTCCAGAACTAAAACTTTCCTAAGATTGTCAAGGTTCTCAGATCCAAAAAGGGTTAAAATAGCCACTATTTTCATTAATGGAACTTTTAGTCCAATGTTTCTGCAATGCAAGGTGAAGTGAATACTAGTCATTATGAGACAGATTTTGAATTGTAAGTGGTCTTCTCAAGTGTCTCAGTAAATGGGGAAGGCTGGACCCACTAAGAAGCAGGCGTCCTCAGAAATTCTTGGCATACCCTTGATATTGTACATCCTGCCCACCACAGAATTTTGGTCCTCTGCCCCCCCAAACCAGAGCTGGTATTGCAGACAGGAGGGCCACAGCATGCGGGAGTAAAGACTTGGAGCTAGAGATGCCTTTTTCAGTAACACATTACTGACTTTGACACATCCCTTGCCCGA
This sequence comes from Dolichotis patagonum, assembly GCA_004027295.1. NCBI lineage: Eukaryota > Metazoa > Chordata > Mammalia > Rodentia > Caviidae > Dolichotis > Dolichotis patagonum. The sequence continues at coordinate 131,242 of PVJX010001203.1, read as the reverse complement.
CCTGACCAGCCTGAGGCTCAGCCAGGCATGTGTTCTTGTAGATAACCCTGTGGCTACCCCCTCCCCACCTACTCTTGCCTGACAGGAAGAGTGTCAGCCCTCAGTGCTGGGCATCTTGGACACAGCCCAGTAAATGGTGAGTTTTGAGCAAGAATTGCCATCCTGCAGTCTCCTGTCCTAGCTGGCCACTGAGCCAGAAGGGCCTGCCTGGCAAGGGGCCCTTTCATTATCCTATAGGCCACCAGGCACGGACCACTACTCTTGCATTACATTCACCTCTTTGCAGAAGCCCTAAGGAGCCCATCACCTCTCCTTTCTCTAGCTCCCTACCCACAGAGTTTCTTCAGGTTTAAAAAAAAAAATGGATTTTACAATAAAGCATTTATGAAGAGTTAATTGTAAATAATTTTTAAATAAAAATGAAAATGCCTTTACTGGAATGTGGCTGTTTTCCTTGCTCCAGGAACTGGGAGTTTCATATAAGATACAGCTTAGATGGGGCACATAAGTGGCTGTCACCTATGGCTCACCTGCCTGAAAAGGCAAACCTCTCTCTCAGCAGGTGTGAGGTGAGGAGGGTAGAGGAAAGCTCTGGCATGCTACTCTGGGAGGCCGGATGAATCCGACTTTGCAGGAGGGAATGCCAGAAGTGGGAAATAACACCCAGACAGAAAGCCAGACTGCAAATAGAGACAAGGGAGCAACACTAAGACGATAATGAGCAGGACTGGCATTTGTTGAACACAATGGTGAGGTGTTAATACCTAAAATGTTAGGTGACTTATTCAAGGTTTGTCACCTTGAATAGGTCACCTCGAACTGGCAGAGCCTGGAGGTTGAGTGCCTTGCTCCTGAACAGGCAGAATGTGCAGTCCTACCTCTTAGATCCACTGTGCATAGGTGGCACAGGTCAACAGCAGAAGTCTTGCACCGTTCCCCAAACTTACATGGAGTCCTAGTCACGGCAGAGCATCACGCTGACTAAAACACATGTAAGAGTGGAATTAAGGAGGCCAAATTTCCACTAAGATTGAGGTTTAAAAAAAACAAGTTAGCACTTTGGCATGGCAGTTAGGTTTAAAGCAGTGTTTCTTGATTTTTAATTATTTTAACACTCCCCTAGAGAAAGATTAAATTCTCTGTAACAAAAGAAATTTAATATGAAGACATTGTTGGGTAGTACTGCAGTTTGAAGGGCCACAAATAATTTTAATACTTTATTTTGCTTTCCAAGAACCTGGTTGAGGAGGAGGGCAGTCATCCTCCTGGAGAATAATGGTTTAAAGCCACATTAGGGAGAATGCTAGACTATTAACAGGAGGTAGACTCATTCAGCTTCTGACTTGACTGCCTTCCCTTATAAGATGACAAGCATCTTTACACTGGAAGAACAAATGTTGATAAACCGGAAATGAAAACAGGAGGACATCAGATCACTTTCAGTCCATCCACCCTACCCAGTCTAGGCGCACACCAACAGTGAGTGCCAGTCCAATGGTCAAAAACCTGGAACCCTTATGCTGTGCCGAAACACTAAATGACAGAATGGATTCACCTGGGAAATTATAAACAAGGAATACTCACTGCTACTGCTGTATATCTGAAAGGTCCATTACAAATGCCAGTAGACCTACTGGCTGTCTAGAAGGAAGGGGGTCTAAAGGAGTAAGACCAATGTAGAATAAATTCCAGCTCAAGGTGAAAGATTTAACAAAGGCTCACAGGATGCCTCACTATCTATCTAAAGGGTCCATTACCACCATTCCAGTTGAAAGTGATGAGTCAGAGACAATATGGAAGACACTGCTTCATCGGAGAGTCTACACTTGGTGACTTCTGAGACCCCAACTGTACTTTTAAGACTGCATGCTGTAGAGCTGGGGATTTAGTTCAGTGCCATAAGCACCTGCCTTGCAAGCAATCAGTCGTGAGTTCGATCCCGGTCCCAAAAAAAAAAAAAAAAAAAAAAAAAACCCTGCGTGCTGTTATAACCAAAGGACTCCTAGAATGGAGCAGATCCTGTTAAAATATAAAAACTTAACTTTTATATGTTTAAAAATCTCTAATGACACTCTCAAGTAAAACCCAACCTCATCAAATCATGCTGCCAAACTACGGAACTGCTATCTGGAGACCTCTTGACACTGCAAATTGTGATCTATATTTTTTTTTCTTTTTTTTTAATCTTTTTAAATTTTATTTAAAAAGGAAAAAAAAAAACAGAAAAAAAGGTAGCAACAATACAGAATTCCAAAGGAATAAAAAGAAGAAAAAACACTAAGAAATCACTACTTGACAAATTACATACTGTCATCTTGGAAATAGTTTTCAAGTTTCAAAATTAAAGTGTACAAAGTAGACATTCAAACATGAGACTGCAAACAGTTCTGCTCAATGATCTAACAAAAACTTAGTAATGATCTATATTTAAATGGCTGTAATTGTTCCAACAGACTAGGAGGTGCTCTAAACACAAAGGGAGGGGCTGGTAGTTTGAATCCCCCAGTGATGTGGAGTGATCCCTCCTGTAAGTGTTATGCAGCCTGGTTTCTTAAGGACTGTAAGACTGTTGGTCTCTGAATGACAAGCCCAGAAAATGGACACAGACTGATGATGCGGTAATTTCACCAAAGGAAGCTGTATTCTGAGAAAACATATTAGTTTTTCTTTCAGTCACTAGTAAATCCCTTTAAAGCCTTTCTTCTTCATTTTAAATTGTGGGTCACAACCCATTAATGGATCCCAAAATCAATTCCATGGGTCTTGTTCAGCATTTTATTTTATTTAGTGAAACAGAACAAAACAGAACAGAATATACTAGGAAATATCAGACTGCATTACACATTGCAAGAGAAAATATTTTATGAAACTTTTGTTTCAGTTAAATAAGTGAATATGCCTGTGTGCATCAAGATGTAAATATTTCTTATTACAGTCACCTCAAAGAATTAAAATTTCAGACAAGGGACAAAACCATGCAGAAAGACCAGGAGACAAGGCGGAAATGATGAGTTTTAATGCCACAGTCAACACCAACAGTCACAATGGTTCCTTCAGATAACTTGGCCTTTGGACTAGACTTTGTACAGAGTCAAGCAACATGCAAACTCCATGAGCAACGTGGGCAGCACTCCTGCTTCTAGCAAGGACTCTGCGTCTTGTGATCAAACGTTATTTATTCTTAAATAAAAACAATTTGTCTGGCCTCCAAAATGCTCTAATCCCTGGCTCTCAGTTCCTAAGGGTGTTCTTTTCACATGGGCCAGCTGAAACAGAGGCCAGTTTCCCAAGGCAGCTTTGTAGTCCTCCAGTGGGCTCTAATCCATGATATGTACAACTAGGTCTGTGCAGGCAGGGACACATGTGACACTGAACACTTTGGTGGTGTAGACTGGATGCTGCTTCTTCACTGGACTTTGGTGACTGCTTCATGGATGGAGGTGGCCACGTAATCTAGATTTTTGGTGGTTAAACCACACATGTTGATCCGACCACTTGGCAGAAGATAGATGTGCTTTTCGTTGATCAGATACTCAACCTGCTTGGCTGTTGAAAACCAAAACAAGACAGAATCAGAGCAGTAGGGATCTTTTAAGTGGTGACAGTGATGATGACTATAGAATTACAATTTTCCTTCTCTTCCTTTAACAGAGAGGCAAAACAAAAGGAGTTATTTCATCCAAATGACAAATAGAAATATACTCACTACATCTCCATCTACTCTGGTAGATTTGTTAACTTGCTAATTCTCAGGAAGAGCACTATGCTTACTACTGCTATGCAACTTAGTCCAGGGTTACCTCCCCACCAAACCTTGTAGATTGCATTCCCCAACACAGTCTATCAACTAAGAATAACTACCAAACTAAAAATATTCTGCTGATATGAAAAGCTAATTAGACAGTGTTCCTTTGTCTCCTCCTAAGCTGCCTGCTTACCCTCTATACCACCAGTGGGACTGCCCCATGCTGCCCAGTGGAAGAGTCACGCACTTACCACAAGTGGTTCAAGCCAGCAGGAATGTGTTAGTGATGATACATCTTTTACTATCAGTTTTTTCTAAAAAAATTAAACATTCATTGTATTTTTTTTATTGCATCCCATACACAGACCTCTATGTTTGGCACCAACAGGTCTCTGTTCACCTCTCAGTGCGCCCTCTCAGAAGCAAGAAGGGCTCAGTGTGCAGTGTGCAGTGGCACAATGAGTGAAGTAGGGAGCAACTGCTTACACTGCCTTAATGCTGCAATCCTGAGTGGTTTTGCTTCACTGTAAATCCATGACAGAATTCTAGACGATTTTTGCCTACTCCACACCTGAACACACAATCTGTATAAGGGAACAGAATAGTAACATCCTAACCATCAAAGGGGCAGACACTGTGTGCCAGGCGATGCTCTGAGCACCTCAACCTCAATAATCTTGGTAAAGACCTTAGCATCCCCATTATACTGATGAGACACAGAAATTAAATGGCCTTCCCAAGGTCACACAACTGGTAAGCAGCAGATGTATGGCTCTAGCTTGAATCTGGGCAACACTATGCTGCCTCTATGGAAGTGGCAAACCTGAACTCTGGACTCAGAGCGGCAATGTGCCCCTCACAAGCAAACAAAGTTAGCTTTACAAGTCACCTTGACTGAGTGTGACTGTGACTGTCACCCAAGAAGATAAAGCAGACCTCATGGCAGCAAAGCCAGACACACTGCTGTTCGTAAAATTCTGAGGCCCAGAGGCAGGCATTTTTTTGTCACAAGGTTCCACTCTGATTCAGTTTTGGTTTTTTAATAAAAATTAGACCTCTTTAGCCAAGGATTTAGCTCAGCAGCACAAACGCCTGCCTGGCAAGCACGAGGTCATGAGTTCAATCCCTGGTACCAAAAGAAAAATAGACTTCTTTACTTCTTTGGGAAGCTGGTAAATGCTATCAACTCCTTCCCTAGAAAAAGGACAGGATTCACAGGAGTAATTTTTACTGTAATGCCAGGGGTTACAGATCCTCTGAAGCACATTTGTGGACGCTGTTGAAAAGTCCCTGCTCTGAAAACAGGTAATAAAGGAAGTGCTGTGCCACAAGAATGCAGAAACTAGATGGTGGGAATATGCCCCACCTAAACACTGCTAATTCCTCTAACTTTTCTGTATGTTTTCCTAACAAAATGATGGGAGGAAAAAATAAATAAACCTTGTTTTTAAAAAGCAAACTGCATTCAATGCAGCTGTCTGCTTCTAGGTGTCTCCCCAAAAGAATTATAGACATCATTTTACAGTGACACATGCACACGCATGTTTATAGCAGCACAATTCATAATAGCCTAATACTGGAAGCAGCTTATATACCCATTAACAGATGAATGGATACAGATGATGTGGTATTTACATATAATGGACTACTGCTCTGCCATAAAGGATAAGCATGAGTCATTTGTAGGAAAATGGATATTCCTTGAGACCACAATGTTAAGTGAAATAAATCAGACATAAGCTTAAATATCGTATTTTTTTAATATGAGCAACCCAAAATACAAATAAAAAGCAAAATAAAAGATAATAAGAAGTAGACAGATCTTTCTTAAATGGGAAAGGGACTGAGACAGAAGGGAAAAATAAATTAAGATGTAACATATACATGGACCAACTCCCCACAGGAATGTAATCATTAGAGTACTGCAAACATACACTAACAAAAAATTTTTTTGGAAAAAGCATAAAATGATATGAAGTGTTAAGTATGTAACTTTAGTGTTTAGGTACAGGTCTACTCTTATCATTTTTCAATTCATAATAAAACTAATTTCCCACTCTGGATAGTGGGAAGATACAGCTATCTTATGAGTCTTTAGCGTATTACTACTAAAGTCCATTTCCATTACACTTAATATTTTTACAGCTGTACACGGATGACTTTTCTTATTTCAATCAACTAATTCTCCATTCCAGTCATGTGGACACCTACAGGTAACTAAACAATTCCCTTACTTTCTTAGGTGGCCTCATTCTATATCAGAACATTTTGAGAGGTCTGTACTACAATCTCTATCACATAATTATATTTATTTCCTTTGACTTTTCCTGAGCCCACTTCAAACTAGCACTCTGATGATGGCTCTGTTCACAATAACTCTTTGGTGACTGAAGTTCCATCTACAACCCAAGGCAGTGGATCCTTCCCTAGGGCCACTCAGACACGCAAGTGACAGCCAATCTGCACCACGCTAACAGTGGCTTGGCCTGTAGGTGCTGAGGAGTTACTTATTAAGTAAATGAACCCTCTTATCAGAGGGGAGCAATGATAGCTGATGTGCCCAGCTGACAGCTGACCATCATTGCACCTGACTCCCCACTAGGTTTTTAATCTCCATTAATTATGGCTACCAAAGTTCTTATTTATGAAATGGAAAGATAATTTCATAGCCTCTTTTTCAGGGAGACTAGGAAAGACCAGTTAAGAAATTAAATAAATTACTGAATAATAATATACAACATGTACACTTAGGACTAAGGTAAGGCCAAACAATTACCAGATAATTTATGAAAGTTTCAAAATCATAACTCAAGGTGCTACGCTACAAATCCTGTTACTTGCCAGCTCACTTTGAGCCATTTCTCAGCCCATAAAAATGGAAATGTCTCGGTTGTTGGTCAGTGGAGTAGACCCAAGGGGCTGAGAAGATAGGAAGACAGAAAGAAAACCTAGCTTGCCCTGGTCCAAAGTAATGGCCGACCAGTTAGGCCATAGCTAAGAGGTGAGCTTGTGACCAGTGACTGAGAGGACTGCTGCCCTTCAGAAACACATGCTCGAGGCGGTGTGGACCACTTACGGTTCAAGCCAGTGAAGCTGAACATGCCAATCTGCTCAGTGATGTGAGTCCATGTCCCAGGGGTCTTGAGGGCTTCTAATCGTGCCCTGAGTTCTGATCGCATGGTCAGAATCCGGGAAGCCATTGTCTTCACATTACCTGTCCTGAAACATGGGCAGTCACATAAATACCAGGCCAGATAGGAAAGTTGGCACTCCAAAACATGTAGGCTTAAGAACTATAATTTAGCCAGACATGGTGGTGCATATCTGTAATCCCAGCTCTCAAGAGGGCTCTCCACAAGTTTTAGGCTGGTCCAGGGTATACAGTGAATTCAAGTCCGGCCTTAACTACACAGTGAGCTCCTGTCTGAAAAAAACAAAAACTAAAAGAACTGTAATTAAAAATATAAGCTGAAAATGGGATCACAACCTGGATTCTGGAAGAGGAAATGGGCAGACCAGAGACGCTAAGTGGGCAAAAGGCAAGGACTGTATTCACTAACGGAGTCTAGAGCTAGTCCTGGGCACAATGGTGAAAACACCACTGGCGTCTGCACTGAGGCTTCACGAAGGTGCTGATATGCATGATATTGTATTTTGTCAGTCCAGTAAAATAGCTACTACATAGAAATGACTCTGTTCTAAAATAAGATAAAATAGAGTAGCTCTCCCCTTACCTACAGTTTCATTTCCTGTGATTTCAGTTATCTGTGGTCAACCATAATGTAAAAATATTAAATGGAAAATTCCAGAAGAGTTCATGAGTTTTAAGTAACTTTTACTGTAGAGTATCATTGTAATTATTTTGCTAGTTATTGTTAATCTCTTACTATGCCTAATTTATATATTAAACTTTATCACAGGTATGCATAGAAAAAAGAATATAGGTAGGGTTCGGAGCTATCTGTTGTTTCACGGATCCAATAAAGGTCTTGGTATACATCCCTGTGGATAAGGAGGTCTACTGTATATGAAAATTAAAGATGAGAGTGAAAAGTCCAAAAACTATGCTGCCTTAAGTTGAGTATTTTATTCGGGCAGGGATTCCTTCCTGTTTCCCAACTTTAAAGGGAAGAAGAACACAGAGCAGGAGGGTGGGGGAAACTATCATTTACCTCAGTTCCAGGTTGCTGCACATAAGTGAGGTTGGAATGAGACCTACCTTACAGAAATATCTGAGACTTAAAGAGGTTAAAAAAGTAATTGCTCTCAGCTCTGGAAAGCTGAAGCAAAAAGATCACACAAGCTGGAGCCCAGCCTGGCAACTTAGTCAGACCCTGTCTCAAAAATATCTGTTAAAAGGCTGGGGATTGTAGTTCATTGCAAAGGCTGTGTAGCCCCCAGTCTCCCTCCCCTGTGCCTTACCCCACCTCCAAGAAAACTGGTAAGGACTGGGGATGCAGCTCTGGTACAGCACACGCAATGCCCTAGGTTCAATCCCCAGTGGAAAAAAAAAAAAAAGGGAATAAAGAGACTAAGTTAGATGTAATGGATAATTACAGATCTGCCCCCACGGGTTCTGACTACATAATGAGACCCTGTTCTTACCATTCCTTAAAGAGCTCCGGATCAGAGAGGGTAGAGGCCACAATTCGTGCTCCCTGGGCAGGAGGATTAGACCAAGTAACTCGCACAATCTTCTCCATCTGGGAAAGGACTCGCAGGATGCCGTCAGATTCCTTTCCAACCACGGTCAGATTCCCTACTCGCTCATCTAAAGACAAAGGGAGAACCAGGCTTAGCTACTGGTGGGGGGCTGGGAGGGAGGCAGGGTCACAACTCCACGGAGCACTCACTGTAGAGCCCGAAGTTCTTGGAGAAGGATTGGGCACAGAAGAGCTCAAAGCCTTCAGACACAAAGTAGCGAACGGCCCAGGCATCTTTCTCCAGGTCTCCAGATGCAAAGCCCTGATAGGCTGAGTCAAAGAAGGGGAAAAGAAACCGGCGCTGCAAGGAAGGAAAGCAAGTCAGGGCAGGAAATCCTGCTGGAACCAACCTTGGACACCAGCCTCCCGTCCCCATCTGGCGCCTGGAAGGAATTTCTAACATTGAACCTTTCTCCCCTTGTCTGTGTCTTGTCCAACCACCCAACTGATTGTTCCACTGAATACAAACCAACAAACATGTGTTTCAGCCGATCTCATTTTTTTGTTGTTGTTGTTGTTTTTGTTTTTGAGACAGGGTCTCATCATGTAGCCATGCTGACCTTGAACTCGCTCTGTAGCCCAGGCTAGTCTCACACGCATACAGTCCTCCTGCTCGGCTCCTGAGTGCTGGATTACTGCTGTGTACTACCATGCCTGGGTAAACCTCCCTTTTTAACAGTATGTCGTCCCAGGTGTCGACTTGCAGCTCTGCCAACAGGGCTTCTTGCTGAAGCATAGAGAGACTGTCCTATGTTAACGGCTGCTTCCACACTAATTCTTGGTGTGACAAGTTAGTCAAGTGAGGATTGCATTCCCAAGGCCACGTGGCAGTCACTCAGGAGAAAGCAGGCAGCCACCGTAGTTTCTCATCATCCTCCTTTCATCAAAAAGCTGCCTGCATGAGTCTGCACCCACTCTTAGGTGATCTCTCTGAATAGATCCCCGCTTCCCTCCTGAAATGTCCAAGCCAGAGACCTGAGTAGACCTTGACTCTTAGCTCTGCAGCTTGTCCCCACATTCGATCACACTCCCAGCCTGGCCAGTACTGTCTCTTGTGAGCTCTAGGATCCTTTCCCACTTCACCTCCCTGACTGCCACCTTCTTCATTCAGGTCTCCGTCAGCTTTTACACGATGGCAACAACAGCCTCCCAACTGCTATCGCAGTTTGTCTAATCTTGCCTCTTTACTTCATTCCCCTCTGCGTAGTTCGGGTGACCTTAACACAAAGCACATACACTCATATCACTACCTGACATCAGAGAATTCAGTGGCTCCTACTGCTCTAGGAACAAAATCCAAAACCTTGGCACAGGGCAGGACCCTGTTTACTCTGTAGCCACATCATTCACACCCCCAGCTGCCTCAAAATCCAGCAAGACTGACCTTCGCTTTCTTACATGGGCCACGATCTCTGCTTAGGGCTCCTGACAATGGCTCTGCCCTCTGTCCTTGCCGGCCACCGTCAGCCAATTCCTTCTTAACTCTTCTCTTCCTACAAGACTCACCATGCCTCCTACTTCCAGAGAAGCTGCTGCTACCACCAGCACCATCTCCATTCACTTCCCAAAGTCTGGGTTGTGAACCCTGTAGGACCCATCACCTCAGCATCTCACAGTATCGTAACTGCTCTCATACTGATCAGTCTCCCCAGAGACTGTGCTTTGTCCACTGTTGTGTTTCCATGGTACCCAGCATGCAATAGTTTTTCAGTAAGTATTCTATGAACACATTAATGGAGAATAAACCCACTTTGAGCTGGAAATGCCAATCTACAAAGTTACCCCAAAGAAATAAAAATGAGTTTTATTATATAATTATTCGTAAGATCAAGAAATCTGAAATAACACTAAATGTCCATGAACTGATTCACCCGGTCCCTAAAATGCTACCTCTGAGAAAGAAATAAAATATGAAAAGTGATACTACAAAACATTAAGTTGCCTGTATATAAAGAAGTTCAAGTAAAGTGCTATGAAACAGACAGAATAGTCCTATATAAATATTATATATATATTCATATTCATATTCCATAAAAGCACATATATGCTTGCATACATTAGGTCTAACATTCTATCTGACAAAACTTTAACAGCGTCTTTCAGCTGGTGTGGTGGTACACACCTGTAATCCCAGCACTCTTCGGAGGCTGAAGCAGGAAGATCACAAACACAAGCCCAGCCTAGGCAACGTAGCAAGACCTTGTTGCAAAATAATAATTTTAAGAACTGGCTCAGTGTTAAAGTGTTGGGTTCAATCTATAATACTATAAAAACAAAACAAAAAAATTGTCATTCTTTGGGTAACAAGATTTATAGTTTACACTTGTTTTCTTTGTATTTTTCTCCATTTTTCAAATTCTACAGCAAATATGTTTTGTTTTTGAATACAAGGACTAACACAGGCTATTTTTTAGAGATGTTCTGGAAGAGCAGTTACCTTCATGACGGAAGCAATCTGCTTCCACTGCTCCGGAGTTGGGTCAGTTCCTGTTGGATTGTGTGCGCAAGCATGGAGGACGATGATGGAGAATTCAGGAGCATTCTGAGGAGGAGGAGGCTACATCAGCTTTGACAGTTGCAACAAGAGGTACAGTCAGCAGCATCCAGGTCAGTGAAAAGGGCAAAGGGCCACCACTCTCTCACCACTCTCGTACCTCTCTTTTGTGCAACCTTTCTCACATGCTATTTCAGAATCTACCATGTGGTTTGGACAAGGTATCTCAGTCTTTCATGTATCAACTTCTCCAAAGACTTTCCTTGCTGGCCATAGTGCCATAGAATTTCTTTATTTTTTCTTCTAAATCACCTACCTCAAGATCATTCAGGAAACCCTGGAGGTCAAGTCCTCTCTTCTCTGCATCCCAGTAGTGATAGGTCCGAATGTCTTTAAAACCGGCAGCAGCAAATACACCATTATGGTTCTCTGCAAGCAAAGCAGTAAACTGTTAAGTGCTTTTAACAAACACTAGATGGTATAATTACAAAGGCTAAGGAAGAGAGCTTTCACAGCCCTCCCAGGCTCAATGTCCACTGGGTATCATTAAGGTTAGAAGTAAAAATACATACATACATACATACATACATACTTAAAAATTAAAAAATAAATTTTCTAAAAAGAAAAAAGCAGGCAGCCAGACACAGCCAAATATGCCCCATGTACCCACAGGCTACCATTGGACAGTCTTGCTTCCTTCAGGCAGCCAGCACCTACCAGGAGAATCAGACAAACACATCCCTACGTGCCTGCTACCGTTGGGGCAGTCCTGGTGTAGACACGCAGGCTGAGAGAAGAAGCAGCCCCCCCACCATGTAGCCCTGACCATCAGGGAAGCCTCAGTGTAGCTGCATGGGTCTGGAGAAGCCCACTGCACGCCTGCTACCTCCCTGGGAACCTGGGGTTAGAGAAACCCAGGTGTCTATCCCATTCCCCTACACCACAGAGGGGCAGCCAATGTAGGAAGTGCCTGGGACCCCACAACTGGCTTGTTGGGAGGAACCCAGAAGAATGTCAAGATAAAGGAGCAAAAGGCAATCTCAGACCTCGAGCCTACACAGAACAAGCCTGGGGGATATAGACAAGGAAGAAAATGGAAGTCACACACTTGAAATCTCTGAGAAGATACCAACTGAAGTAAGGAAACAACTTCATGAGACTGTAAAAGTAATCAGATCAGACATAATGTCTCAGGTAAAAGAAGAAATCACAAACATAATCAAAGAATTGCTTAGCATATCTAAAGAAGATAGATAAAAAACAAGAGCATAGGAAGATGATGGAAACTTTGAATGAACAATATAGAAAGGAATTACAATACATGAAACAGATTCAAAGCGATATTCAGGAAATTAAAAAGTAGATCAAAAGCTGACAAAACCACTTGAAAAAGACTGAAGATAGACTTTTAGACTTTGAAGGCAGGATCACAGCTAGTGATCATGAAAGGAAAGATCCCTTAAAAATAACAAGAAACCAGGAAATAACAATTCAACAGCTGCAAGATGACAAAAGAAAAATAATTTAAGAGTGATAAGTATCAACGAAAAAGCAAGGGTCAACATGAAATAAAAAGACTATTTACAGAAGTAATAGCAGAAAATTTCCCAAAAATGGGAAAAGGATCTGGCATCTACATTAGCAAGGCATATAGAACTCTAACTAGCCATAACCAAAATAAATCTACACCCAAACATACAATAATCAAGATCCCAGAAATTCAGCACAAGGACAGAATATTAAAAGCTGTTCCAGAAAAGAAACAGATCACCTATAAAGGAAAACCAATCAGAATAACAGTAGACTTGTCAACACAAATCATCAAGTCAAGAAGAGTTTGGAGTGAAGTATTTCAAATCCTGAAAGAAAACAACTTCCAACCCAGATCGATGTACCCTGCAAAACTATCTTTCAAAATTGCTTGGAAAATAAGACACTTCCATGATAAAGAACAACTGAAGGAATTCTGACCACCAAACCAACCCTACAGAGAGTGCTGAAGGATATTCTAGAGAGAGATAAAGATGACCATGGTTCCAGGAACAGCAGCAGGGGAGGATCGCCAAACAGGACAGGCAATTGAACAAAGGGGAAAGAGTGGAGGGCCAACAGCAGGAGGATGGCAGGGCAGGGATGAACCAGTGCAAGCCATTGTAAACACTAATGGAGACGGCCTCAATTCAGCAGTAAAAAGAAACCCAGGGAGAGTGGATCAAGAAACAAGATCCATCAATATACTGTATACAATAAACATATTTAACTCGAAAGGTAATTCATACACTGAAAATTAAAGGAGAAAAAACAATTGTTCCACATGACAAAAGATGAGAAAAAAACAAGGGTAACTTGCCCATCAACCGCAGAAAAGATAAAAAAGACATGGTATTTTCATACAATGGAAAGCTACCCAGCTATAAATTAGGAACACCTCAAGGTTCTTGTAGGTAAACAGATAGATGCAACTGGAGATCATGCTCATTGGTGAAATGGTTTGGACTCATACAGGTGAACACCACGTTATCTCTCTAGCATAAAAAACTGAAGGAGTTAGTGGGATCCAAAAAGCACAACAAATATGAAAGTAATAGGGGAGGAAATACCTAAAAAGGGAAAGTGGAAACCACATTAATTTCCTATTATCTTGTTCTGAATTCTTGTATCATTTTCATAATTTTGTTAGGTTTGGTTTTATCCCATCTTGTTTTGTTAGATTTTACTGTGTCTGATGGTATGGGCAGCTATTTTGAAGATAACAGGATGTACTACGGTAACCACTGTTGATTTCCTATTATCTTGTTTGAAGTCCTGTAATGCTTTCATTCTTTTATTTTGATTGTTCCGTTTTGGTCTTGTTTTGTTCTGTTTTGTTTTGTTTTACTTTATGGTGTGTGATGGTATGAACAGCTGTTTTGAAGAAAATGAGAGACATTATGGTAGCCATTGTTGATTTCCTGTTGTCTTGTTTTGAAGTCCTGTATCATTTGCATTGTTCTGTTCTGATTTGCTTTATTCTGTTTTGTTTTGTTTTATTCTCTTTTAAATAAATAAATAAATAAATAAATAAAAAGATTACAGGTTAAAATACAAAGAAATGAGTTCAACCAGTCACATTAATTCCAAACTTACACCCTATAACAGTGGTACTTCCTGCATCTACATTTTATGCCTCCTGTGGAGATTTTCAACACAGATGAAAAAATAAGTGTGTTCAAACTGCTCCCAAAGCTCAGCTGTTCCAAGGCTACATTACATTTTCTGTGTGACCACTAAGCATCATGAAGCTAACTCTCTGGCTTCTCTTCCCACCACAGCTGACAGACTCACCCCAGGTTGGTGAGGACACATAGACAGGTGTGTCCTTGTTGTTTGTTCCATTGTACCATCGGGCTAAGAACTCAGCTCCAATTCGCAGCGCACCTGTTCCTCCCAAAGACTGCACACCCCCTACCTGAGAAAGATGACAGTGACAGCTGAATAAGACTGAGGTCAGATAATATTAGCAAAATAAGGTAATAATGAGCATGTGCTTTGTGCCTGCTCTATGCTAAGCTCTCATTGTATCAGAGCATCAAAACCTCACAACAGAGGGGTGGTAGAGTGAACACATGCCATAGGCCCTGGGTTCAAATTCTAGCACCATAAAAAAAAAAACAAGTAAACAATAAAAACAACAAAAAGAAAACCCTTTGTAAAACATCCTTTGGGAAGCGGGCTTGTTGGCAACCCATTTGGTACACCTCCTATCTCTCAGGAGCTATTCCTATTCCCCATTGCTTTTCCCAAAAAATTTTCCTACTCTTAAAAAAATAAAAAAAAAAAAAAAGAAAAGAAAAGACAGTTTTAGCCACGTGTGGTAGTGTTTGCCTGTAATCCCAGCACTCGGAAGCCTGAGGCAAAAGGATCACCATGAGTTCCAGGTCAGTCTGGGCCCCACAAGCGAGTTCAAGGCCAGCCTGAACTACATAGTGAGAGTCTATCTTTAAAAAAAAAAAAAAAGCAGCTCCCCAACACAAATTCTGTTTTCATTTGGCAACAGAATTCCAAATAATTTATCTCCAGTGTCCACGAAGATAAACACTCAGCTGCCAAAGTTCCTTACTTCCAAATTTCATTAGGCCTCTTTCTCTAGGAAAACACTGCTTTTCACAGTAACTTCCCCACATGACCCCTAATTTATGTACTTTTCACATTTTTACCTGCATGTCTTCAGTTTCTTGAGGCATGTCGGTGTTGCATGACAATCAAAACCCTAATTGATTACTTACTCACTGACCTGCATTCCAGTGCCTTCACCTGAGCCTCCCTGAGCTGTGTGTCACACATAACTGTGACCTTTATTTTGCCCTTTAGCTCTGCTTATCAGAGCGTCTGGGTAACATGCAATAGGAAAACATCCACTAGAAGCAGCACGTGAAGAAG
This sequence comes from Dolichotis patagonum, assembly GCA_004027295.1. Classification (NCBI taxonomy): domain Eukaryota; kingdom Metazoa; phylum Chordata; class Mammalia; order Rodentia; family Caviidae; genus Dolichotis; species Dolichotis patagonum. The sequence goes on along the minus strand of PVJX010001203.1, from coordinate 115,881 downwards.
ACCTCAGATTCTCCTTCAATGCATGAACTACAGGCTGCATTACAGTCTGGCCTGGGGGGTGACAAGGGCAATTGCTTAGAATTGCCCAACATCTAACTGGACTATTGGAAAAACCTGAGTTCTTTTCTTTCCCACCCATCCAGCCTCAATTATCTTCTTCAAACAACACTTATTGGGTAACTGCTGTTCAGACCTTCAACTGGCTTCTGCTGCCCTGATTGCCAAACTCAGCCTGTCTCATCTGTCCAACAGGTTCCCAGCTCTAACGAGGCCGATCTCTTTACAACCTAGACTTACTTAAGGACCAGTCTGTCCCTGGATTCGCCCCACTAGACAAGCATACCCTTCCATTTAGCCTTCTGTACTTCATAGATCTCAAACCTGGCTGTACTTACGATCCCCTGGATTTTTCAAAAGCAAATCCATGGTGGGAAGGGGGGAAAAGAAGGGGACAGGAAGAGGAAAGCTGGTACCCTCCAAGATTCTGACTTGACTGGATTGGCCAGGGTTCGTGGGGTCCAGTTTACAGAAACCCCCTCACCCCACACACACTGCATAATCCTAATGTACAAGTAGTCAAAAGTGAGTGTCCTGGTCACAGTCACACATTCTCCAAGGCTCAGTTCAAATCCCATGTGTGGCCCTCGTGAGCCTCCCTCTCCTCTGAATTCCTACAACACTCAGAATCTGTCCCACAGCCACTTCCTGCATATATAGCCCATCTGGCTGTATCTACTTCCAAACATATTAATCTTCCACATGTTTCCAGCTGTAACACAAATATATAATTGAAAGATGGTGAGATCAAGGCCAGAAGCATTAAATAATATTAGACTGGCAAAGACTTCAGAGAGCACTTAAAGTAGTGGCTTTTGAATTTTGGGGGCATGGGGATCACACATACCTTTTGAAAATCTGAATTTTCAATTTTCAATTTGAAATTTCAACTTCTTTGTACTTTCATGATTTTTTTCACCTCCTCTTCCTCCTCTTCCTTTTTCTCTCCTCCTGCCCCCCCATCCTCCTCTTCCTTCTTTATTTTCTCTATAAAGAGAAAACATATCCCTTATCCTAAACTCACCCGCTTCTCCTTGAGAGCTGGGCTGTCGTCCCCAAGGGCAAGGCGAGAAGCATGTGTCCGGAACTCTGCCAGGCCCAGGATGGGCAGGTACTCATGGTTGATACTACTGTCATTAGCAATCTTCTGCTCCACCTTCCTCACAACTGGCAAAACCCAGGGCTGGCAATCATCTGTACGGTAAGCTGAACACAGAAAAGACAGAGAAAGAGAAGTCTCAAGCTTTGTCCAAGTAGGAGTTGAGAACTGGGAACAAAGAGTTCCACCACCTCTTGGTCAACATAGAACAGCAATAGAAATGGAAGTAAAGTGCATTCACTTGTTGAGTACCTACTTTGGACCAAGCCCTGGGCTAAAAGCTGAACAAACAAACAAAAAAAAAAACACATGGTTTCTCTCTTTATGGAACTTAAGCTTTTAATACAGGCCCTCCAACCTATGACATCACAGAGCCTGATCAAATGACAGTGTGGAAGGGAATGCACCCTGTGAAGTAATGAATCTTACAAATACTATACTGACCCTGCTATTGCACTGAGGTCTCTATTGCCATTGGCCCATCAGTCTTCTTCCTCCTGTGTGTCCCTAAACAGTTCCAGAAAGTTCTAGGTGCTACTTCACAAAAACTCTGCACCTTCAAACATAAACACAGAAAGAGAGAGGGGTAGGAGATTCTCCTCTTCCTCCTCTCCCTCCTCCTTTTCCTTCTAGGACAAACGGTAAGTGAACACTCTATAACTAAAGAGTCTAGCATCCAGTATACAGTCACCCAAGGACCCACTTGAACACTCTGGTCCTCTCAGCATTTTGACGTCAGCTCGTGTTTACTACTTTGTTCATCCACTTTATTTGCCTCATCCTTTCATTGATCTAAATTATCTGATCTAAATTATCTATTTTGCAACATTTAATCTCAGTTGGTAGTAAGTATTTTTAAGCCTAGTTGAATCATCCTGTTACTGATATTTATACTATCCTACAGGTATGTTGGCATTATAGCTTTTGAAGGCAGCTGCTTTTGCTTGCACTCAAGCCAAAATTTTTTCCAGATAGTATCCCTGACAGGAGTCATCTGCCTCTTTGTTTGAATGTGTAGATGGATTTGGAAGGTGAAACAAAATTTTAGTGTTTCTTATTGATTCTGCCAACATTAATCCATGACTTAAAAAAAAAATCACATTTTGGGAGAGTAGTTATAGTTTACAGAACAACACATTAACTGTAGAAAATTTAGAAAAGTCAGGCCAGAGATTTAGCTCAGTGGCCTAGGCATCTGCCTGGCAAGCACGAGGTCATGAGTTTGATCCCAGGTACAAAAATGAATAAATATATAAAATAAAATAAATTTAGAAAAGTCCATAAAGCAAAAAATAAACATTGTAATTAACATGTAATCTAAGTACTGAGACAAGGTGCATGAAAGTCTTCTACTTTCTGTGGGCATACTCTTTTATAAAATATGGGTCACACTGTACACAGGAATTTCAACATGTTTTTTTCCACTTATATATCTCTCATCATTAACTGTTCTGACAGGTGCTATGTTTGCATCTCCCTATTCCGATATCCCACACTTGCCCTAAATTCTGCCCTCCACAAGTAACTACTTTTGTTAGTTTCTTATATAAGAAGTAGATAAAGGAAGAGGGGCATTGTAGACCGAACACTTGTGCAAGGCTCCAAAAGCTTGCAGAGCACAGTGGTTTTGAGGATTTGCATTTTCAGGGCTTGGAAGTGGGACCCATGCAGGAGAAGCAGGGAGTAGCTCAGTCTTACAGTCTCTTCTAAGGAAATTACATTTTAATGGGAACCCTAAAGCACTAAAGTCAAACAGTGATTTACACAGCCTCACATTCTGTAACAGCATCTTCTGAAGGACCTCACAGAAAATAAACTAGAGAGGACAGAGACAGATAGTTAAATCAGAAGGCTGCTGCAACTATCCAGAGGGAAATAACACAATCTTGAATTAAGATAATGGCAGCAGGGGAAATGGATAATAGGAGATACTGAAAACAGACTTATGAGGTAGAAAAGACAGAACCCAATAACCAAATAAATAGATGTGGGGCTGAGGAAAGAGGTGCTGATCCCAGCATCTCTCTCTATTGGATAATGAGTACCTGGTGGTGGTGGACTCAGTTGATGTAGAACAGAAAGAAAATAAAAAGAAAAGACCAGTGGTGCACGCCTGTAATCCCAGCACTTGGGCAGCTGAGGCAGAAGGATCAAATTGCACTTTGAGTGCAAATTGCACTCAAATTGCACTGGGGCAAATTGCACTTTCTCCTTGGACTTCTGTTTCCTTACTTCTAAGCAATGACATTTAGTAACAGTCTTACAGAATTGCTGTCATCATTAATTGCGATTACTTGCACAATTTATTTGCCATAGTTCCTAGGTTCCTAGAAACATGATAAAGGCACCATTACAGTTGAGATGACCACCTGAACTTTGATTCCACCGGACTCTGACTCTTAAGTGAATCAGTTTGGGCCTGGATTGGCACAGAGTTGGGTGTTTGTTTTCTTTTGTTTTGTTTTGTTTTGTTTGTTTTTCCTGCATGAGGAAAATTTGAGACCAGCCTGAGATACAAAGTGAGTTCAAGGTCAATCTAAAGCTTTAAAAAGTATTTAAATGATCAACTCAGAAAGCTTTGTGCTTAACGGTAGAAAAATGTGATGCTGTGCTCTAACTACAGGGAACTATTTGAAATCCCCACAGCAAGAATATTTGCAAGTAGGAACTAGCTAATGAGATTACAGTCACAGTTTATTCCACAAATGTTCTACCCTCCATCCACTGTTATTTTAACCCGGGAGGGAGAAGTCCCAAAACTGGTAACTAACTACATTTCCTTCACAAAGGGCATAATCCGGAATATGTACAAGTAAAGCTGGAACATATAACAGCTGGAGAGAGAATTTTTATGCTACACTAATTAGATCCTTACCTGAGCACCTGCCATTCACAAAAAGATAAATTATAAGTGATGATCAAAAACATTTACATACAAAAGACCTTTTATTTACATTCACACATAATTATTCATTTAATCCTCAATCAATTGATGGGATCAGTAAAATTATTATTCTGCACTTCAATCATGGAATGTGCCAGTGAATCTTGGGGTAACATCTTGGTAGAGTTGAACCTTAGAGTAGGACAATTTTAGAAGTCATTCAGTGCTGGCTTCTCATTTTACAGACTGAATCCCAAGGATGTTAACTCCCCAAGGTCATGTCAGTGGACCACAGAGCTGGGCCTGTACCTAGGTCCTCTAGCTCTTCCCACTACAGATCACTGGCTGACCCCAGACCATACAACCCTAATAGAGGAGTGGGCTGAGACCCTGGGGCCTGGACCAGTTTTTCCATCTAAAGGTCGTATGATCTGGTGCAAATTGCACTTTCTCCTTGGGCTTCTGTTTCCTTACTTCCAAGCAATGACATTTAGAAACAGCCTTACAGAATTGCTGTCATCATTAATTGAGATTACTTGCACAATTTATTTGCTCATAGTTCCTAGGTTCCTAAAAAACATGATAAAGGCACCATTACAGTTGAGATGACCATCTGAACTTTGATTCCACCGGACTCTGACTCTTAAGTGAATCAGTTTGGGCCTGGATTGGCACAAGGTTTTTTTGTTTTTTGTTTTTTTTGTGTTTTTTTTTTGCTGCATGAGTATTTTATATCAGAACCAATGACATAAATTATTTCATTTTATTTATTTATTTTGGTCTTTTTGAGACAGGGTCTCGCTATGCAGTTCAGGCTGGCTTTGTGTTTATTCTATAGCCCAGACTGGTCTTGAACTTGCAACGATCCTCCTGCCTCAGCCTCTTGAGTGCTGGGATTACAGGAGATTTTTAAATTCTTGAGCTTCAATTGTAATTCAATATCTTTCATGAGATTTACTCAAAGAAGAGCCAAAATAACAATAGTGTTATAAGTTATTAGTGTTATAACATATAACTCCTAACTTATATGCTAGACATGGTTCTAAGTATTTTAAATGTATTTAATCTTCACCAAAACCTGTAAAATAGTGCAAATGTGACTGAGCCAATAAAATCTGAGCCTTTAAAAGTATATATTTAGATCGACATTAATATTAGTTCTTCATTAGTTATTTGGCCATAAACACTTGGAGATTCTGGATTGGATTTAAATTAGGAGTTTAAATGATACCCTTCTGGTTTGAGATAATCTTTCAGTAATTCTCTGACCCTACTGCCTACTAAAAACACATTTTCTCCATGGACAAGACAATGCAATACTGACTTGAAGGTCCTGGATCCAACTGTCAGTACTGAAGAAAAAAAAGAATATCACTTAAGTCCATTTATGTCCATCACCCAGTTTCAATTAATCATCCTTTCTAATGACTTTTTGCCTTAACCCTACACCATACTTCTTGGTGAAGGTTTGTTGTTTTATTTTTTTCCTTTTAAACATGTACTACATGCAGACATAAACATTCTTTATTGGTGTCTTTCTTTTTTTTTTTTTCTTTTTTGTACTGGGGATCAAACTCACGACCACAAACTTGCAAGGCAGAAGCTTATGCCACTGAGCTAAACCCCCAGCCCAAACATTCTTTATTGGAAGCCTGATACAGAATCCCCTACCTGTCACCTAAAGCTACAAAATAATTCCATTTCTTCTTTCCAAGATTTCTAGTCCTAGGACCAGGGATTTAGCTCAGAGGCATAAGCGCCTGCCTGGCAAGCGTGAGGTGAGTTAGATTCCCGGCACAAAAAAAAAAAGTCTAGTCCTCTTATTCTAAGCCTGTTCCTTAGTACAGGACATTATTCTAACTCATTTTCATCTGCCTGGCCGGCCTTTGTAAGTAGCAAAGGAAAACTGCCAGCCGGGCATAATTATGCACACCTATAATCTTAGCATTCTGGAAGGCTGAGGCAAAAGGATCACAAGTTCAAGCCCAACCTAGGCAATTTAGAAACTTGGCGATATTCTGTCTTAAAATAAAAAAGGACTGAGAATGTAGCTTAGTGCAAAGGCCCAGGTTCAGGCCCCAGTACTGAGTAAGAGATAAGAAGAAAAAAAGAAGTCTCTGCAGGGCTTCAAACATCCAAGTGACAATGATAACTATAAATTTACCACAGAAGGTTAGAGTTAAAAGCATTCTCTAATACAAATATTCTTCTTGGCAGATAAGTAAACAGAACCCACACTTTGAGCTGTCCAAAGCCCAAGAAATGTACTCAGGAAGTGAATACAAGATGCATGGAAAGCAAGCTCCATTTCAGCACCTTTACCTATTCCTACCACCTCCGTGTAGGCCTCAGCCATCTTCCCCTGATACCTCCAGGCAGCATTAACACATCTCAGAAGCATTTCAGATCTCCATGGGTAACGACTGCTGATTTTTTATTGCTACATGCTTACTGTACATTAAGTTTACATTCATCTTAGGGAGTAGGTATATGTGTACAACACATCTTTTTTATTTCCCCCTCACCTGCCTCCATGTCTATATCCCCTTTTTCATTGCCATTATTATTATTATTATTATTATTATTTAGTTCATGTTTAAGACCATGTTTACATTCATTGTGGTTATTTGGTATGAATACGTGACACTTCTTAAATCTTTTTACTTGCCCTTCCCTTTCCACCCTCCCCTTCCTCTTTGGTTCCCTGGATAAGATCTATCGCCCTGTGTTTATTTGTATTTTGCCTTACTCAAACGAAAGACACAATACGCCTGCGTATCTAATTTATTTCACTTAATATTATATTTTTCCGGTATACTCATTTTCCTACAAATGTCTCTGCTGATTTTTAAACCGTGGAGGAAAAACCAAGCCTCAATCTTCCCCACAGCATTTAATAAGGTACCTGATAAATCCAGATCACAGGTCTGTAGAGTTAACAGTTTTACTTGACTGCGTCCTAGCTAAAGAATCCAAAGCCTATCAGGCTTACTATTTTTCTCCCTCTTTTCACAATCCCTGGCCGCCCCGCTGCTTAGGGATGATGCACTACGAAGAACACAGGATAGGGATTCAGAAAGACTGAGTTTGTGTCCTGGCTGCTAAACTTATTATATGTGACCTTGATCACATCTTCTCTTCCCAAGGACTCCATATCCCGATCTGTGAAAGCAGCAGGTTACGTGAAGCTCCCGTGGATCCTGCGTTCTCTCTAAAGTCCTCTTCTGCAGGCAACACCATGCCCAGCCTCGTCCCTCCCACGGCGCTGAGGGTCAGGTCAGCTCCGCTGCCACGCGGCTCACACTCCAGGGCAATGCATACTCACCCCCGACTCCCAGGTTGACCTTGCGGGGGTCGGGATCCTCCCGGAAGTCGGCAGTAAGCTTAAAGACCAGGACAGGCTGGGCTTGAGGAACCTCCGCAAACACTGATGGAGAAGCCATACTGACAGAGAAGGATCGCAAGACCGCGCCAGAAACAGCTCAGTGAAATCTGCCAGCTGAGATCAGAGGAGACTCTCACCTTCACCCTAGCGGGCGGGGCCGCCGCAGCCTCCAATGGTCGGGCCGCGTCCGGAGTTTGGCAACGCGCTTAACCAATCAAGAGCTTCCAGAAGGGCCGATAGGGAGGGGTGAATTATTAGCCAATCCTAGAAGAGAGTCTTATCGGAACCGGTAAGGATTCAACCAATGCAATTTACTCTGGTGGAGGCGTGGGCGGAAGCTAGAGTTGATTGGCAGAATGTTCCCCAATTGCTGAGGCTGTTATTCCTTGGGGGGTACTGCGAAAAGAAGTCCCAGCCGCCAGAGTTGTCAAGAAGCAGCCTTCCTGACCTTCCAGAGGTGGTCGCTTAGTGACCGTGAACATTCCAGCGGACTGGTCAGAAATTTCTGTACCCATTGAGTAGGTGTTCTCGCTCCCAGCGTAGTACTCACGTTCCCAACGTGGCCGGGTCAGGCTGGCAGCCAGATATATCCCCAGTGTTTGTACGCGGGACGTGTTGCTCGGAGGCTACACGGGCGACCTTGGGCATCTCTGCTGGCTGTTTTCCGAAAAGAAAATATGAATGTGCTGCCGGCCCTAGTCGCTGGTGAGGAGACCCTACCAAAAGTGAGGGATGACCACGAATTCCTTTGAGACTCTATGTTCTGGTTTGAGAGTTTTGCACCCCAGATCCTTATAAATGGGCCTGGTCCTCAAGGACCTTGAGGGTCTGGACTGAGTCGCCTTCTCCTGCTTTCCTCCCCCACAAGCACGAAAGCAGATCATGCTGTCATTAGTTGACTCGGGCCCAAACGGGACTCTGTGTCAGGCTGTACCTACCCTTTAGGTTTCTTCTTCCCCAGGCCCCATTGTCCCCTGTTGACCTTGAAGATCCAGAGCAAATCCCAGTCCTTCATAAAGCCTTCCCTTAATCACTCTAATCACAGTCTGTTTTCTGTGTTTCTGCGCCTTGTGGACGGTATTACAATTTTAGGAAATGCACTTGTGGAACCTTCCTCTGAAACCAGACTTACTTACGTTCAGACTGGTTGTCATTTACTCACTTGGGCAAGTTTAGTCAAGTTATTTAACCTCTCTGTTCCTGCTCTGTAAAGTGCAAATAATAGTATTTTCCTCTGGATTGTTGTGGGCATTATGTGAGTTTATACACACACACAAAATGTATGTAACAAGCACTTCCTAAATGTTAGCTATTGTTTTCATGATACACCTGCCTCACTTTTTGTAGAAAAATATGTTGTGGGCTTGGGTATTTGACCCTGTGTAAGCCTCCCTCAGTTTCTTGCACTTACTAACAATAAACACTGGAGTCACTTCTCTTGGTGCTTCAGAAGCAAACAATATCATGACCTGTTCATCAGATAGTACAACAAATCTTAAAAATAAATTTCCCTTCAAAGTAATAAACACAGGCCAAAGAACTTTGTCCAACACCTATCAACCTTTTATACCATATACTTCTTTTCATGAACTTTGCCTCTGGTTTCAAAGATGAATGCTCACAGTGTTTCATTAACACTTTCCTCCAAGTACTGTAAGTTAACACTGAAGGTCAAATGATAATGAACTTTCAGTGTGTCCAAAAGCAGAGGCAGAGGGCAACTACTGAGAGGGGTGTCCCGAGCGTCACATTCCCAGAATTGGATTTAGAAATAGGCTGTTAGCCAACAAAGTCACGGTCACACCCTATGTCATTCCCAGTGAGAAAAACAACCCTAGGTTTCCTAAATGCTACCAACTTGGCCAAATAAATATTTGTCGACAACCTAAGCAGCTCCATAATCCAGTACTGATAGGGACAAAGAACATGTCATATGTGCTTTTTCATGTCCCTGTGATATCTGCTTTGAATGCTAGAAAGGGCAGTTACTGGGTATGGGTAAGGGTTGGGAGAGAAGCTTATAGATTATAAGGCCCAAGTCTCAACTTTTCCTTGGGAATGTGAGGTTCTTGGAGGTCAGGTTCAATAGTGTTCTGTCTTGACCTCAATATGTTGTCCCCTAAGTAAAATACCAGTCTTGAAATAAACCAGATGTCTTGCAGGTCATTACTAATATTAACACTTGGACTTAGAATTGACTCAATACTGCCTCCTTGCTGAAGTGATATGTCAAATAAAAGACTAGTGCTTAGTATTGTGCAGACAAACAGGCAGCTGGATAAAGTGATTATTGGGGACCGTAACAATCAAGAGAAAAATTGGCTGGATTTTCATTGCCTTCTGATTTCCTTATGACTTAAAACCTCCCTCTTACAATCCCATCTTTTTTTTTCTTTAGATGCAGGTCTTGCTAATTTGCCTAGGCTGGTCTCAAACTCCTGGGTTCAAGTGATCCTCCCACCTGAGCCTCTCCAATAGCTAAGATTACTGGCATATTGAGATTGGCATGGTAGTACATGCCTGTAATCCCAGCGCTAGGGAGACTGAGACAGGAGAATCACTGTGAGTTGAAGACCAACCTAGACTACATAATGAGTGCAAGACCAGCCTGGACTATACAGTGACCTGTCTCAAAAAAAGATTACTGATATGCACCACCACACCCAGTTTACAATCTCCCTTTGGACTTTTTCTCTTTCTCTTTTCTTTATAATAACTGGAAAACAGGAGCTGGGAACCCACACAGCAACAGCTGTGCATCTGGAATAAATTCCCTTAGAATATACTCTCTTGAAAATCTGAAGTTTTCTCAGATTGGACAGCTGTGGCCACTGCTTGGAACTTTAAGTAAATTCACACCTGCATATTTTAGTCAGTTGTGTGTGTGTGCACATGTGTGTGTCTTTTGTTACTGGGTTTCACTATGAAGTTCAGGCTGGCTTTGAACTCACTTCGTAGCCCAGGCTGACCTGGAATTTGAGATGATCCTCCTGCCTCCGTTCCCAAGTGCTGGGATTACAGGCGGGCACCATCACACTCAGCCTATTTTACTGTTTTGCACTTGAACACCCAAGAGTTTTAAATTTAGAAACAACTCAGAGGAGGGTAGAGTTTATTATTCTTTGCACTTAAGCACAACATGTTTTTGGATGGTTATATTTGGATGTAGGCTGTCATTAAGGCTAGGGTATTATTTAGATACTGAGTTGTGTACTGGACAGAGTTTCTTTGAAAATCAAAACTATAGGCTGAGGTTGTAGCTTGGTGGTTGAACACTTGCCTGGCACGCATAAGCACGTAGGTTTGATCCCTGGAACTGCAAAGCAGGAAAAAAAACAAACCCAAAGCTGTAAGAGGAGCTGTTAAAGAGCACAGTGTTGCTGAAGAGTGGGCGATGAGTACTGATAAGCACAGCCAGGGAACATGACCACTTACCAACCCCTCCCTCCCTGTTAACAGGCTTGTGTCCTGGATATGCGTTGGTAGACCCTTCTCTCCTTGCTTCTCCCCCTTAAATTCTTTCCCTCCCTCCCTTATGTATGACTCCCTCTGCAGCCCACACACAGACACACGCAGAGAGAGCAATAGAATTGAAAACTGTTGAGCAGCCCGCCCCGCCTTCCTGGTAAGCAGCCGTGGCTCCAGTGAGCGGCAGGCTAGCCAGGAAGAGAACCAGTCAGCGTCTCCCTTGAACCTACCGGTGCGCGGGCTGAGAATCAAACATCCCATCTCCCCCCCCCCCCAACCCCCTGTTAGCAATTGGGAGCCAGCGGTCTGAGCATCTCTTGGGAGGATGACTGTATGCAATATAGCAAATATAGGGATTTCCTTCTATCTTATCTTTGAAGGCAAATAATGTTTTCACTGTTTTGCTTTGTTCTGATTAACGGTTTTGCTCTATTCAATATTGTGTTTTGATAGGTTTTATAATGTTCTGTTTTTGTTTTGGTTTTGTTATAACCTGATTGAATGGACAACTATTGTCAAGATAACAAGATATACTGTGATACCTATTACTGTCATCCCAGTATCCTGTTGTGAAGTTCTGTACCAATTTCACTGCATTGCCTTGATTGGCTTTGTTCTGTCTTGTCCTGTTGTATTTTACTACCTTCAAAATAAAAAACTGAAAACTGTTGATGAGTTCATTTACTTGTTAATTATAAATAAGTTATGTGGCACCACTTAGAAATTATGCTATTGTAGCCTTTGTACTTAAGAAGTTGTGTAGTATTGTTGGCTTCTAGAACTGTATTTCCTCTGACTGAAAGAAAAGAAAGAAAAATATAGAGCTCCCAAAGTTTTGTAGAGATAAATTCCCCAAGCAATTTAAAGGTAACAAGATAATATAATCAAAGTATAAATATCTTAATATTAGCTCTTGTATGCACTAGTATTTCTGTATTATCTTTTTCTGAAGAAAGAAAAGTGTTTTAAAAACACCATTCCACTCTTCTCTCAACCTGGGAGCATCTCTGCTCAAACACAAAGGAAGAAATAGGTTAGCCAAAAACAAATGGCCCTCCAGATGATAGCAGAATGAAAAGGCTATGTAAATCTTAAAGTCAAAAGAAATCTTCCTGTTTTTTGAGAGGTGCTCATACCCTAAAATCTTTGTTTTGGTACAAGGCAGATGTAAATGAGATAATGAAGAAAGGAAATTCAATAGATTTGCAAAAAAAACATTATATTTAAAACACCTGCTGGGTGTGTTGGTGCACACCTGTAATCCCAGCACTCAGGAGGCTGATGCAGGAGGACTGCCATGAGTTCAAGGCCAACCTAGTCTATATAGCCATCTTCTGTCTCAAAAATAAAAAATAAAACAACTCGTAAAGGCGTAGTTTACAACAGTGTAGCAGATTCTCTATCTATTGCTCAAAGCTAGTATGAGAGATACGTTTCTAACATCTAGCAGTAGAGGGCAGCACTGACCTTTTGCAGAATATTAAGCACTTTGGAAGGAAATTAAAGCAAAACTCCTAATCCATTATATTTGTTTACTTTTACTGTATATGCTTCTTAAAATTAGAGGGTTCTTTTCTTATTGTTTAGATAATAATGTAGAAAGAACATCAGAGCTTGGATGCCTTGAAGTGGTAAACCAAGTAATTGGAGAAAAACACTGGTTTTAGTTGCCCTACTCAGGTTATAGGGTCTGCAAAAATAAACTGTAGTTTGACCCTGAATAATCAGATATGACCATTGTATGAACAGGCCCAATGTTCCTTCATTTCTTGGATAGAAGAAATAGCAGAACGTGATTTTTTTTTAAAATGTGTGCAGTCATATGGTCTTAGTCCTGATGACTGCTTCTAAATTCTTACCCACTGCCTTTATTCTGCTCCATTAGCATCTCTTGTTGTCATAACCAGGTCAGATCAGACGCATCTCAAATACAGCACATATATTTTGGCTTTAAAGAATGGTGTTCATATGGTGAGTGAGGGAAAGTTTCATGAGAATGCAGTTGGCTAAATGGTTAGGTGCAAACATCAGTGAAACAGAAGCCTTGTGTGCTAGTCATCATTCTATGCTATATAATTTGTATCTTTCTATTCAGTAAAGAGCAAGAAAAAATCTGTGATTTTGTAGCAAAAGTCACTTGGCTAGAGGACAGAGAAAAGAGAATAATTCTGATTTTAGCAAACATAAAATCACAGTTACATAATGCTATATTCCTAGCATTTTTGGGTTGTGCTCTAACCTTGAAAATATTTTTGGCAGGAAATTTTCAATGCCAATTTGCCAAATTTCAAAGCGTTTGCCAACAAAATGCTTTGAAATCTTGATAAACATTTCTATCACTGTAGCCCAAAGAGAAAGCTGCTTGTTCTAAATTTCTATCAGGCTTTACATTTTGTTTCTCATTTGGTATCATTGTGTTGCCTGAGGTTGTTGTGTGTATTTACTTAATTTTTTCCCTTAGCGTAATTGCCAGTTTCTTAAGACCTGAAATAATCAAATATACTTCTTGTATTCACCATAGCAACAAGACACAGGATATATATTAAAACTCAAATACATTTCTGTTGATTAAAATTAAACTACAAAGCAGAATTAACTTTTTAATTATAAAAAATATTTACCATCTTACCATTTTTAAGTATGCAGCACCTAGTTTTAACCACATATGTACAATTTGTGTAACAGATCTTTAGAACTTTTTCATCCAGAATTAATTTTTTGTTGTTGTTGTTGTTGTGTTGTTTGTCTTTTGGCTTTTTGAGACTGGCTCTTCTTGCTATACAGTTCAGGCTGGCCTCGAACTCACTCTGTAGTCCAGGCTGGTCTCAAACTCTGATTCTCCAGCCTCACACTCCTAAATTCTGGTGTTACAGGCATGCACCACTACACCTGGCAGAATTAACTCTTGAGAACTATCTTTCACATTATGAGTACCTACTTTTCAAAGAGCTGCTTTATCGATTGGCAAAACAAAAAAATACAAACTTTGTGGGACTAGGTCATCAAAACACTTGTACTGTACTCTTTTAAATTCATCTTCCTTTCATGGGGACTCTGCTCTATCTTCTCTCCAACCTGTAGACTAGCCATTTCCTATAAACCTAGGTTAGAAAATGCCTCCACAAAGTACCTTCACAAGTCACTCGTGTCTAGTATATACTATAATTAGACATTCATGAGAAAGATACTATCAGGCTAAAAATATAAACTAATTTGCCAATTATTTGATTTACATAATATCAAACTTTTGTTAGTTACTGAAAACAATGGATTCTTTTAAATCATTGTTGCTATCACAGTAGTATTTTCATTTAGCTGGTATAGATACAGACAGGATCATAGAGTGAAGTTGTCACAAAAAAGGGACTGTAGATATATGTGGCTATACAGGTAGCTGGCTGTAGATACATGTGCTTCTGGTACTCTTTCGGAGAGTACGACTGCATTTAACTGTCAAATTCACCTTTTCAAGCCCACATCTCCATCTAATGTTGTAACCATCAATTGTCATGTCAAATTCATTCTGGATTTTTAAAACTGATTTTCTCCTTTGCACTAAGCAGAAAAATAAACTATAGATAGATTTAAATATTTTAAATGACAAACAAAATACAGAAAATAATGAAAATTTTGGAAATATAGTATAAGGTAAAACAGACTTTCTGAATCATGATGCAATCTCAGAAACCATTAAAAAGGTTGATTTTGTATGATGAAAATATCACTCATTGTATTGCCTTACTAGTGTGAGAAGCTGAAAGAAACTGCATACATAAAAGATAGTTAAGACACTGATTTCTCTGAGCTCGCTGAAAAGTTTATTGTTTGAATGATTAAATGTAGGTGTCTTGTACTCTGAGTAACTGATTTGAACATAACAATGTGCAATGTATACACCATTGTTGCCCCCTAATTGTTGTGTTTTGAAATTTTGTTTTATTTTTCTCTTTAAAATAAAATATCAATATAGATTCTATACAAATAAAAGAAAATATAAATTAGATATGATTACATAACTTGGAAAAATATTTTCAACATATCAGTCATATCTAATATATTAAGCACCTCTTTGTATTGATAGAAAACTAATTAAGTATATAGAGAAATCAACCATAAATACAAATGACCAATAAACATACTCAGAGTTGACCTCACTATTAAATTAAAACCACTAAAAGCAACATACCATTTGACCAATAAATTTCTACTTAAGAATCTATCCTAAAGAAATTTATAGTGGTACTGAAGCAAAGCCAGCAGATTTCTGTAGCTGCTGGTTTCAAACAGGAGCCTAAAGAGAATTCTTTCTGTGGTCTGTTGGCCATTTGAGAACTTTGGAAATGAAATGGTCAATTCATCAGAAAGAAATAGCAGGTGAGTATGGCAGACTTTAGGGAACCTGCAGGGGAGAGACCCTGGCGCCTCAGGACCTGCACCATGCGTTTGACTCCAGGTGCCAGGAGAACAAGGAGCTCCTCCCCTCTCTGGGGGGCAGCTGTGAGTGTGGCCGACTTTCGGCAGCCCGCAGGAGAGAGACCCTGGAGCCTTGGGACCTGCACCACGCGGTTGACTCGGGGTGCCGGGAGAACAAGGAGCTCCTCCCCTCTCTGGAGGGTGGCTGTAATCCTGCCGCGGTGTGGGCTGAGAATCAGACATCTCATGTTGTCCTGTCCCCTGTCCCGTGCCCCGCCCCCTTAGCAAGTGGGAGCCAGCAAACTACATATCTTGTGAATAGATTGGCTATGTTATTTAGTACAAGCTCCCCATATGCAAAGATAAGGACAACCATTTGGAAGAAAATAAGAGACAATATGACAGTGAAGATCTCTGGTTGTCTAGCTTTGAAATTTATGCTTTCTTATGTCCCGTTCTGTTCTGTTTTGTTGTGTTTAATTTTACTCCCTTTTAAAATAAAATAAAATAAATTTTTAAAAAAACAGAAAAAAAAGAAATTTATATAAGTTTGCAAAGATAGGTAGGTGTAGCTATATACAGTTATGCATTGCAGAAGTCCTTTAGTAGGATAACAGTAACTATAATTTAATCAACTTTTACTGTAGAATAACAGGTCCCAAAGACACTTTGCAAGAGTACAACATGAATATAGTTTCTAATAATGCTAGCTAGATAAAACAAATTTGGAAGCAAGTCCAGGTTTACAGAAAGAATACGCCATCTAAAATGAAGGTGTAGCAGAGAAAGACCAACAGTACAACTGCCCATGTGGACATCTGGCCCAGCAAAGCGGAGACAGACTAAAGTAGGCAGAGACCACAAGAGTCCTGGAATGGTAAGCCAAGAGGGAAAGGAAAACATAAGAAATCAATTGAGGAAATGATGGAATAAACTAACCTTATATACCACTTTCATTAAAAACTTTTAAAAATGCAAACTCTCAGATCCCTCCCCAGGCCTACTAAATCAGATTCTCAATTTTAAAAGACACTGGAGATTTTCTTAAGCACGATAAATCACTTCCCTAATCACCTTCCTAGTCTACCTTGCTCACAGCCTTGAAGATGCTCTGAGATTTTTAAAAAACGTTTTTTAAAGGAAGTATTTTCAAAAGATAAAAATGCTATACACCCTGAATTCAATTCCCAGTGCCCCCCCAAAAAAAGTGCTATGCACTTTCAACATCACATTGGTTTTCACCTGGACACCTTAATTTACTCAAACTATTTGCGGAGTAAGCAGATAAAAAGATTAATCAGTGACTATTTGGCTGATTCTTTTATCACAATAATTGATTACACTATCTTAAAATGCCCTGGAGCTCTATTTTATTTAATATTTAGCTTGGTGATTCTCAAAGCACATTAGAATTTTCAGAACATGTTGGAAAATCCAAAACCTGAGCGCTGCTCCTAAGATTTTTATCCAGTGGGTCTTGTTACAGCTCAGGCTTATGTGAATTTTGAAAGTTTCCTCCAGTGAATCTAATGTATTGCCCGGGTTGAGAATCACTGACAGAGATGAATCAGCAGATGAGCAGAGTGAGACCTATTATGTAATAAACAAATGTAAAAATGACTAAGTGAACTAAAAAATGCCTTGAGTTTTGCCACTGACCTTGCAGTACTATCTCTAGGAACTTATCTTACCAAAATATATTTACAAAGTTGTAAGTGCACGAAGGCTCATTACATCATTTGTAATGGCAAATATATTGGAAACAATTTTTAATGTCTACCAATTAATGAGTAGGGCACAAGTAGGGCACATCTGACCATATAATGTGCTGATATACTCATGTTAAAATGAATGGGGCAGACCTATATGCACTGCCATTGAAAATCTCCAAGATATACACAATGATACCTTTGTTGTCAAACTCAACTCATTCCAAATTCATGTTTGAACACTGAATAGTTTGAAAACTGAACATATTTTTCCCCATAAAAAAAAATGAGAAACCAAATAATTGGTTCTGAGGCTCAAAAATTACACTTAAAATTCATTTTTCTAGGACTCTAACAAATTTTGCAATGATTTCTTTCTTTATTGTGGTTCTCAGTTTTCCTCTTACCTTTACTGCTGGTATCCACTAAGTTTCTTTGGAGCTGTAGTTATGATGTTTTATGCAAATAAAGCATTAAAAAAGCACAATGATGATTTTTTAGCCCATTAACATGAACACTATTATGTTGTCTGGAATCTTGACTATTATATGCCTCAGGGTAGTTTCTCTCTAATCATAGCTATTTGGAGTTCTGTGTGCCTCACTTACCTGTTGTCTGGGTAAGACCAGTGCTTAGACTGAGGAGTCACCCCTGTGTGTCTGCAGCAAGACGTTACACGTGATTCACTCTTGACACATACAGGTTTTTTCCAAGTAGATTCTTGTTTTGGTTATAAAACAAAACTACAAACACCAAGCAGACTTTTTTTTTCAAGCTTTACTGTTCAAAGTGTGTAAAGTTTTAGAAAGTTCGAGCTTGGAACCATTCAAGGTATGACTGTACCACTATGCAAAGCAAAAGAAAACATAGTTACATGACAATATGTGATGTATGATGCATGATCTCATCTACAAAAAAGTATGTATATATACACCCACAAGTATGTAAATGTTTAGAAAGTCACTGAAGAGTACTCACCAAACCGTTGCGAGTGGCTACCTCTGGGAATAGGAATGGGACATTTTGCTGTGTAAATTTCTAAATATTTTACAACAAGAACATGTTCATGTACTAGTATCACTATTCAAGACATTCCAGGGCTGTTGGCTCATATACCACCTGTAATCCTGGATAATAGATTATATAAACTATTATTCTAACATTATGATCTTGAATGCATAATTTTATAGTTAGTAGTATAGCCGGCTAACAGAAATTTAGTCTAAAATATATACTCAAAATAAAAACTTCCAGGTACGCATGATTTAGTTATTTATTAAACCTGTTGCCTCTTGAGCTAGGGTTACTGGAATTTTGTTGCTCTGGGTTCTAGATGCCTTTTCTCCCAGGTAAGTCACCCATGTGAGTGGATTCCACTTCTGGAGGATCTCTGCATTTAGTACTTTGTAAATTCTCCTTCAGTCCAACCCAAAAAAATCACTGGGCACAGAAGCCACCTACAGTTTGGCCTGGCTGAGTTTTCCCTACTTAGACCAGTGAGAAAGGCCTACTGGTTAAGGGTCAGTGTGATGGACCTGTGTCCTGTCTAAGACTCAGCTCTCAAAGTTTTCTGTAGTGGCTCATCTTCTGTGAAATGTATTAAGCACTGAAAGTATATGAGAGAAATTACTTATAAGTCTGTGCCTCTCAGCCCTAAGCCACTTCTTTTTTCTCAGAGAAGCTGGAGAATTTTACCCTAATAGCAATAGAACAAAGTCAGGGCTGAGACAGGCTAGGAGTAAGGGAGTCCAACCCGTGGTGGGGCCCCAACATTGAGAGCAAACAGCTTGTGAGAAGCTATCCCTCTTCAGCTCCTTTCATTCCTTCAAGTTACAGCATCTAACAGTTTGAAGAGAAAAATCAAGGCTGTGACATCCCCCGAGGCAGTCAAATCACTGCTTATCTATCTTTTTTTGACAGATGAAGAGGATAGATGTCACCTACAAGATGCTTCACTCACCTAAACAAGTGTGCCAGGAGGGTCCTGTCACCCTCAAAGGACCAGCAAGAAGAATCCAGACCAAGGCTTGCCTGTCACAATTCAGAGTCCTTGCAAAAGAAAATCATTGTTAAGTAGACAGTTCCTGAGAAACAAGCACTCATTCTAATTGTGCTCTGAAAAGTGCCTATACTGCCAAATAATTCAAACAAAATGATAACTTTGATTTATGAAAGTTTCTGGATTACACCTTTCAGAATGGCTGAAAGTGTGACCATTTAATACCTGACAAGTCAATTCGAGGTTCCATTCAGAGAGTCTAGCCCTCTAATTTTGCCACATTTCCAGGACAGAGGGTGTAACAACTGTCAGCCCCAGACAGTGAGGCTGGCACACACTGGTATCGAGATCTTCTAAACACTAACAAACTCAGAAAAATCAGTATGACCTGTTTTAAACGCAGATCTTGATTCGGAGCATCTGAAGGAAAGCCAAGAAATCTGCATTTTAACAAACACTCTTGGTGATTCTGGATGACCTGGGTCCTTCTGGAAGCACTGCTCCTACCAGTTGCCTCCAGCAAGACTTCTAATGGCACTTCCTGCCCTGTCTTATGGTAAGAGCTCCCTCCCCCTGAACTGTTAAGTCCAGAGCTGGTTCCCAGCAGCTATTCCAGTATTGGTGCAGCCAGTTATCCACAGGATCCCCTGAAGGTAACAGCAGTTCCCAAAGGCCATGTAATTTTGCATAGGAAGAACACCTAGAACCTGGGCTGCTGGTTATCAGTTTCTCAGAGTCTGCTCTAGTAACTGTCCATGGAGTCCCTGCTGAGCTCAGTGCTGCCACACGGTTTTGTCATAGTTGCTTTTTTTTTTTTTTTGTTACCGGGGATCGAACTCATGACCCCGCGCTTGCCAGGCAGGCGCTTAAGCCACTGAGCTAAATCCCCGGCCCTATAGTTGCTAATTTTAACCAAATGGTTTTTAAAAGTTAGCTCCTGAGTTCTCATACTCTAGTGTGCATCAGAATCACCAAGAAAGTATAATAATAAAAGTTTACAGATTTAAGACGTATTTCAGAATCACCCCGGGACAGAAGTTGTTAATCAGTACTTTAATAAAGTACCACAGGGTGCTGAAGCACAGTAATGTTTGAGAACTACCCTCCAAAACAAAAGCAGCAATCTTGTAAGTGATACGAAATTCCAGCTACCATGTTGTAAAACCTGAAAATCTAAAAGACTGTTACTGTTAAACACAATTGCTTGCTCTCTTAAGGTGCCAAATAATTTTCTACTCAGTACTGAAATACTTTTCTGGAGGGAAACCTACTAGATGACTAGACCTACCAAGTACAAATATGCTATGATTTAAGAAAATCTATACTCAAATTTCTAAACTTTTAACTCTAATTAGTGATTATTTTATTATTATAAAAATTATGATAATAATTATGAATATTAAATTTTTATCATGTGTCAGATGCTGTTATATTTCAAATGGATTAATAGATGAGGAAACTGAGGCACAGGGAGGTTAATTTACTTGCCAACCTGTGCACAGTTACCAGTAGAACAAAAATTTGAATTTAGAGTCAAGTGCTTAAGCATTATGTGACCTTGCTCAGATTAGATATAATAGTACTTCATGCAACAAACATTTATCATGAAACTTGTGCCTCCCTAGGGTTGTTCTCTAAATATACAGTGACAAGACAGTAGCGTTCCTGTCTCAGTGGGACTCACAATGCAGTGAGCAATCTAAATGGGTAAACCAGCCATTCAATGTTGTTTGGGGACATGTCCCAGGAAATTAAATTACGTGCTAACACATTAGCTGAGAAAGGAGGATAAAGGGGGTTTTCTCAGAAAAGGGGCCAAGCTGAGATCTCAGAATATAAGAGAAAAGAAGGAGAAAGGGGTCACAAGGCTTTCAAAAGCCCAGAGATAAGAGAACAGATAACATGTTAGCTAGAGAACTGAACAGTGGTTTGGTATAACAGGAACAGAGAGGAAACAGAAAAGAATGAGCAATGACACTGGAAAGATACACTAGAACCAAGGGGAAGGGCTCTGTGGATCATATGAGTTTTAGTGTGTGGGCAATGGGAAGCCATTAAAATATTCTGCAAGACATGTGGCTCAGAGATTTGGCCTGATCCACAATCTTGAATGTCATGATCACGCAGTGGTGACATAAACCATGAGAAGATAACATTGACCAGAGAAGAGAGAAAAAGCCCTGAAACAGCAGCCAGGGAAACACCAGCATTGGAGATGGGAAGAGGGGGGGTCCCCAGAAGAGAAAAGAGGGAAATCATACAGCTAACATAGAGCAAACATAGAATCCAAAATGTCTCTAATTTTCCAAAGCCATGCTCTTGAACTCATCATATCTTAAATATTATTTTCCCTGTGTCTAAAATTGCAGCTGATACAAAACTGTTACTTAAATATATTTTTCCAGGAGTTCATTTACACAGAAAAGAAAAAAATCAAGGAATTTAAGTGCACCCTCGAAGCAAACTCATGAACAATGCTTCCAGCTGCCTCCTTGCCTCTCCTTGAGTGCCCTGCCAGGTCCTTAGTTTAGATATGCTTTTGTTTTACCTAAGAGTGTCCCCTAGGGGATTCAGTCCACTGATGAATGCTAAAGATTTTCTCTTCCCATATGGCATAAGGGTATCTATGCAAATCTAGGGGCCACCTTGGGTATCCACGATTCTCTAAGGAGCAAAACAAATCTTAATAATGATCTTGCTTCCTACATCAACATGTGTGTTTTCTCTGAAAGACAAATTAATGAACTCTGGTTACTTCTGTTCATTGTTTATTATTTTATTGAAGCAAAAAATGGCCATTCTAAATTAAGGGTATCAAACATTTCAAATGTGTATAAAGTAAAAACAAGTCATTAAATTCCCTGTGTCATCCTCTCCTTCCCTATAACTTCATTCCCCAAAATACTTATCATTAACAATGGTACGTATCCTTTACTCACATTTTCTACACATATATAAGTATCTAAGTAAAGTGTATTTAAATGAAAAGGATCATATTAGCTGTATTGTTTTGAAATTTATTTCTTAAATTATGTGGCGGCCAATCTTTTCATGTTGGTGTCTATAGCTTTAGTTACTTTTTTTCCATACCAATCCATGGTATCCGAGGGGAGCCATTATTGCTTTAACCAATTCTCTATTAATGGCCATTTATATTGTTTTTGTTTTTTCTTGGCCTGCTTTTACTCTACAGAGTGAGAAGAATGCCAAAGAATGCTGTTTGGGCTACATGGTGCACTGTTTCTTTCTGAATTTGCATTGTTTGACCTTATCTTTCCTCTCTCTTAAGACTTGGGTATTTCCCTCCTGCTGCTCTCTCTGATCTTGCTGCTACTTAGTTTAAGGCATGTTTGTTGTTTTAAAGGTCTCCTTACAGAGTCTAGGACTATTTGGAGGATGTAATTTCAGCAAATAAACAAACTATTGTTCTACCTTTATATTCTTATTCTAGAGGATTTGGGAAGCACTGAAAAGGTATTCTCTTGTTATCTGAGAATTGGTTTAAAAACCTTAAGTCATGTTTGAATTGTGCTTTTCATTTCCCTTTAAAGAGCATTCTAGCTAGAGACTGCTGGGGATATGTATATTTTAATTGAAGGCATATCCTATGGCCTCAAAGAGCTAATAATCTCCCGCAGTCTGTTGGGTGGGCAAAATTAGCATTAGGGAAGCAATTAGAGAGCTGTAGAGTGCTCAATTATGTGCTGCAAGCCCCTGGGCAGCAGTGAGGGGAAGACTCCTCAGAGGAACCCTCTGCCTTCAAAGGGAAAGTGAAACTTGAGCTGGGTTAGGAAGCAGGAAGTAATATTCTGAGAAGTGTAGGCAGAAAGTAGAATTTTCAAGTACCTGGTACTGTGGTAGGGTTTTCTTTTTTATTATTATTGTTATCTAACATTTTAAGAGTTTTTGTTTAGGGTCTCCCTACCACCATGGGAAGGTAAGTTTAATAAGGGTAAGAACCCCATCTTGTTCACTATTGAATCCCCAGATTCTGGAACAATGCCTAGCACACAGCAGGTATTCAATAACTGAATAAATAAATGGATAAATAAATGGGCACAGTGTGAATGAGAAAGAGTGAGAAGAGAGGCCTGTTTGGAAAGAGGTGTATTGAGTGTGTAGAAGAAACATCAGTATTTTCTCTCTTTCTTTCTTTCTTTCTTTCTTTCTTTCTTTCTTTTTTTAATCAGTACCAGGGATCGAATTCATGAACCACGCGCTTGCAAGGCAGGTGTTTATCCTTCTGTTGCTGAGGGACTCTCCAGCTCACCAGCTAAGACATTAGAAACACAGGGGCAAATGAAACCAACGGAGCAGGATAGGAAGCTGCTTATTGACAAGGTGGGCCCTGTAGTAATGTAAACATGAAATTAAAACACAAACCCTGGTTTGTTCATAACATAAGACATTAACCCAATCACAACGCTTTTATTTTTTTTTTATTTTTTATTTTTTTTTGGTACCGGGGATCGAACTCATGACCTCGTGCTTGCCAGGCAGGCGCTTAAGCCACTGAGCTAAATCCCCAGCCCTACAACGCTTTTATTAATGTACACAGTGACTGTATTCACTATTTAAGCAGATAGATCCATTGCCGTCTCATACTGAATCAACTGTTAACCCCAAACTAACCGATTTGTTTTGGTTTTACATAAACTGTTTTTCGTAGGTTTTCCCACGCTGTACATTTAGGAGACCTAAATGCACTGTTTTACATTAATTCCTGCTGCATCCTCTCATATTGATCTGATTCCATCTTTTAGCATATGAAATTCATTTTAAACCTTGATCCTATCATCAATCACAGCGTTATTTCTCTTAGCTCAGTACCATCCATACAAATGGTCTGCAGTTCCCCAAGGATGGATGCCTAGGGGAAATCTGGAGCGTTCTAAGGGCCAAGAAGTGTTTACCAGCCGGCAAACACCAGCCGTCTGTAAATAGGAAATGGCATTTGGCATATATGGATACATGAGGCGAAACTTAGAATGGGACTGGGAGCAGTGTAGGAGGCATCCAACATCACTGCAGTCACATTTTACAATGCAGAAGGAAAATAGCTAGATAGACAAGGAGAAAGCACATGTTCTTCTTAGAAACAGAACTGGGGATAGGGAAAAGGCTGACCTGCTAACCTGGACTGTTAGAACTTGGATCTTCCCCTGGACCTCTAAATTTTCTTAGAATCATGGACCACAAGGAATATCCCTTCCTCTATCTCTCAGGAATAAATCCTACATTGGTTTCTTAAACTGGTTCTCTTCCTTTAGGCACTCCTCCAGGCTTTTTCCTCTAATCCTGTGTCAGTCTCCTATGCACCTCTCCTTTCACTCAGTTTCTGTTGCAAAATCAATTATAATTCGCTTACATCTCCAGAGATGGGTTCATTTTCCATCTGCTCCAAACAGGCATGCCTTGGACTGCACCATTCCTAGCGCCCCTGGCCTCCCCCACTCTGCTTCTTCCCCCCATTAACTTTATCTTCCTGCACACAGAGCAGGAACACAGATGTTTTCACCCTGTTGCTCCAGCACAAGGGTATTTTCCCAGTGTCTCTCTGTGTGTAGGCTGCAGGCACCGTCCCTCTAGGGAGGGAGAGAGTAAATGTTTTCATTCCAAACCCTCAGGGTCAGGTCTTGTTTGTCTAAACTGTGTTTGTTGCCGTAATTATCAGATTAGCTGATCTCTGGCAGCCAGTTGGGGGGGCAGGAGCAGGGGGGAATATTAACGCTGTGTAGGATGGCTGCTGTGCTTTTTCATGGACAACTCTGCAAAGAGCTGTCACGTCTCTTCTAACCTGGAAGATTTGACTAGAATTCTTTTCAGTAACACTAACAGGCCTTGGTAATAGTCTGCTCTAAGTAAATTCAACCATCCAATGGGCTCGCTGCTGGGATGCAACTGGTATTCAGCAGAGATGGGGGGGGTGAAAGGGTATCTCTCTAGGGATCTACTAAGGAAAGAAAGAAATGGAGCTTAAGGGGGATCTGGATAAGTGACTCCACACAGGCGTATAGGTGTCCCTCAGGCCGGGGAGGAAAGCAGGGACATGCACTGGACAACCCCAGCTTCTTCACCCACGCCCTTCCCTTAGGCACACGCACATCTATGCTGCAGGGCCCCATTTAGCTTTGTTTTGGTATTGTCTGTTGTCACCAAGAATGTTGAGACAATTTCTCAGCACTCCTGTTTCAGGAAAGCCAACAGTCTCTTCTTGTGATGGCTGACCTCCCAGTTTAGCCATGTTCGCACCTGCCATTTTCTCTTACCCAAAGCAACTCTGTCTGGTCTCCAAAGATACAATAAATACGGACTCCGACAGTAACAATTCTTTCACATTTTAATTACCTGTTTAACAAATGAGTAAATCTTGTCTCCTCAAACAGATTATAGGACTGAGTCCCCTAGGTTGGTTACCTGGCAGAGGACCCCAAATACATAAAAAAGAGTTGCTGACAACCTTTTTTCCAAACTTTTTTTTCTATTTTTGATCTCTGTTACTTTCTGACTCTACATTTGGATTTTACGTAGTATAATTATGGATCTCTTGTTTCTGGAACAGTCTTCCAATTCATGCTTATTCACTCCTCCTCATTCCACGCACATACACACACAGAGAGAAGGAAACTTTTCCTCAGTAGCTTCGTGCCTAGCACTGTGCAAAAGTATTCCACATGCAATATCTTCTTTGAAACCTACCATGACTTATAAGGAAGCAGGGACTCACAGGGCTAAATAGCATTAAAAAGCTCTCACAATTTTAAGTGGTAGAATGAACATTGAGCCAGTGCACGTGTATGCTAAATCCATACAAATCCCATTTTTCTAGGTACTAACATGGAGAAAATTTCAGACAATTAGAGAAAACATTCTCTTTGCCCAAAACTCAATTAAAAATAATCTCTCCAGTAATTTCCCCAACAAATACAGCTGTAATAATTTCTTTGTAAAATTAAAAATAGCTGAAACCCAATAAACAAACTTGGATCAATATCTTAAACAATATTAGTTGTGTTATTGGGTTAGATTCATTTTAACTGATTTTGACTCATTTTCCATATTCATGTTGTTTATAAATTTGTCACTCTTTGAACAGAAATATTCTGTATTCTATATCCTCTACACCCTGATTCACTAAATTGTACTGAAAAGTTGCCACTGACTTAGAACAGTTCCATGGTCTAAGAAAACCGGTCTTCTCTACTCGTGTTGCAAGAGTTAGTTCTAAATACTGGATGGGTGGGACACAGAGATTCTTGGGAAGAAATATTCTGAATGAGAACTGGACAGGGAATTTCCATATGGTGTTCCTGGTCTGTCCCAGAATCAGAATTCAGATGGATTTCTGTGGAAACAAACAACCATGCAGCCAGCTTTTTTCATCTGCTGGAGAGGGCTTCTGTTCAGCGTGCAGTCACCCAAGAAGTTGCTCAATCTCTGTTCTCCCCAGGGTCCCCTTTGCTTCTTGGTACCTACACTCGATCTGCTTATCATATCACTCACCACAAACTACCCAGAAGTACAACCCAAGATCTTACATAGGTCAACTGTGCCATGTTTATTAGTTGTTCTGACAAGAGAGTTAGTGGCGGAAAAGTTTAAATGACTGTGTTGTTTACAATCTACACACACCATAACAATTTGAAGAAACATTCACTTGGCTGCATTAGCAATGGTTTTAAAGAGCCAAGGAGTTAGACATGGTGATGTGCACCTGTGGTCCCAAATACTCGGAATCCTGAGCGGGAGAAGCACTTGAGGTGTGCTGGACTGGCCTCGGCAACACAATGAGACCCTATCTCAAAAACAACAGTCTGGGAAATGGAAAGAGAGATGATACAAGTGCCTAAAAAAAAAATTCAAAGACTTTATTTGTAAAGATAAAAAAATGAGGGAAATGAAAAATTATTTTGGAACTTGTGAGAGAGTATATTAAGCAAAATTAATTTTGGGTTCCTAAAATACCTTATTTGATTCTGTCTATGAATGGCCAGCTTATTCTTGTTAAGATATTTGAAGGGCTCAGGATGTTTTCTGGGCCAGAGGCCAGGAGGTTTAACTAGTAGCTGGGCGGCTTTCAGTAAGACACATGTTCTCTCTGGGACTAGTCTGGGAAGTTAGGGACCAGACTGGAGGACACTTAGATTTCTTATTTATGATGCATCACCATATTTTGTGTTCCTATAGGGATGCCAATAGGGAACATTGTTTAGAGATACTATAATTTCTTGATTTATTATATCTAAAACCTTAGAATGAAGTCTAGCACATAGAGAAATATAAGCTATTGTTATCACTGACATGATGGTAATGATAATGAGGCTGGAAATTTAAAAAGGAATAACCCAGTATTCTGACAACTTTAAAACCTTTTCTGTTAAAGTTTTTTGATAGGAAGGGAATGAGTTGTGGCTACTGACAACTAAATACAAGCATCATTCACAGAAGGCAAGTTTGCTAAACAAGCAATTATCATAGCCAAACATAGGAATGTTTCCTTTGAAAATGTAACTTTATTATTGGGCCATGGAATAGACTCAGCTGCCTTGCAAATAGTGTTTCCCCTTCCCTGGATTCAAGATTTCAGGGATCCAGTGGTTACACGGGTTCTGTGACTTTAAAGAATTTGTCTCCCAAAGTCTATTACCCAAGGGAATCCTACCTAGAATTACAATGAGTGTCCCAAGGTCTGTGGCAATAGACCAGGGCAGAGTGAGCAGGCTACAGCCAGAACCCCTAGGCCTGTGAGAGCATAGTATGGTCTGCTGTCGTAACAGCGGCACTATTTCCACCCTGACCATCAGGCACCTTAAATGGTGAAGCTACGTCTTCTAAGCCTTCAGTCACTGAGCAATACCCGCATTCCTTCTCTCTTCACTTCTGAGTCCAAAGAATTGAAAACACTAAGGGAATAACAGAGCCACACAAATAAAGGAAAAGCCAGAATCAGAACTCTGGTTTCCACCCCAGGGTTGACCCTCTGGTTTTTCCTACCTATGAAGAAATGGAGTTACCTTGAGATGAAAGATAAGAGTCTTGAATATGATTAGAAATTCATATGCAGTGTTGGAACAAGATGAATGGACAGCAATAAAGCAGGAAAGGAAATAATAAAAGAGGACAGTAGAGCAAAAGGGCAGAAAATAAAGAGTTGGAAAAGCAGTGGAGAGCAAATAAAGAAAAATAGGCTGCTTTAAATTATACTCTAAAGGTAAGAGAGATGTAGATTTAACGTTAAACAAAAGCAAACAAAAGAAAGATGGCAACAGTATCATATGTTAAGAAAGCTACACAGAAGAAAATAATTAGGATAAAAAAGAATTCTATTACAATCTAAACAAAGTTATCTGATGAAAATATCCACTAGAGATAATAGTTGCCTCTGCAAAGGAGATTCTCAGCCAGAGACCTGAGGAGAGACCCCCAGCTATGCAGGGGTCTCAGTCCATCCCCATCCGAATTAAAGAACAGCTGAAAAATTGTAATCAGAAAAAAAGCTTCTGTTGAACCACCTTGGATCCTTTTCACCTGCCCCTCTTAGGTGGTTCCCTTGCTTCTTCTCTTTTCCATACCCTTCTTGATAGAGCTGTTACTACTCCTATGTTACTGTGTGTTATTTGGCATGGCAGACCATCCAGAACACTTTTGGCCCTCCAAGCTAACAGTTCTCTACTTCTGCTTTGCTATTTCCTTTCTTTTCTTTGTTGTCTCCTTTACTGAGATCTGAGAATCTCAGAATAGAACAATTATACACAGCAGGTACAGGGATGACTCGTGACAGTTTAACGGCTGAGCTATCTCTTTGCTGTGGACAAAACTTGGGAAGACATGGTCCCAAATCCTCAGAGAGGTTGCCTGGCATCAAATATTAGCACTGGAAGCAGAAGCCATGCATTATTTCTTTAACAATAATGATGATCAGCTAAGTAATTTAAGGAGTACTCGATGATAAAACCTTGAGCTCACTGACCAAATGTGGCAGCTCTGGTCCTACGTGCTCAATAACAGTAATCATTCCTGCCTGGTACTGGGCATCCTGTGGTGCTATTACAGTGTGAAGCACAGGCTATATATCAAGCTAATTAATCCTCATAACATCATAATGAGGCAAATACTATTGTCATCCTGACTTTACAATAGAAGTTCAAAGATTAAATAATTTACCAACATCACTCAGCTTATAAAAGATCGGGACTCAAAGACACTTGGAACCCGCTTACTAGGCTCCCTCTTCAGTGCTCCTCTGCACATCAACCAGAATCCGTCTCAAGACTGACTGAAGACTGACTACAACAGCAGTGAGGTCCTCAGGTTTATCTCACACCCACTTTAAGAGAAATTTCAAGGATGCATGCTTGGGAGCTGCCATGGTAATCTGGCCTGCTTTAACCTGTTATCTTACCTGTCTCAACCTGCGGATGGCCATTTCTGAGGGATGCTTAGCCCTCCTGGCCCGATTCTCCACCAGTCTGTCTGGACTGTATCAAGTCTTTCCAGCAGTGGTGGTGTTACCCCAACTAGCAGCACATGCTTCTGACCTTTGGTATTCCTACCGTGCTGCCTGCTCCTCTGCTAAATCAAATGAATGACTTTGTCAAGGTGCATAAACCGTCTGTAAGATGGGAAGTCCTGCTCTCTGAAATCTTGTCCACCAATCAATCAAAAGCACAGTATCTTCTGGATTTAAACTACTTACTGCCCATAGCAACAATCCAATAAAAATCCTTCAGTTGAACACTCCACTAACTTAAAATTTAAAATCATTAGCTTTTGAGATCATAGAAGGACTTGAGTATAGGAGAGGATAGAGTCGGTTCTTCCACTGCCCCTGCTGCTTTACCCAGCAGCTCAGGAGGCAAAGGAGCCCAGGCTCCGGGCACCAGGTCGGAGGAGCTGCAGGGACCCCCGTGCCACCAAGACGCCCGAGAGGAAATTCACCTCCGCAGGCCTAAGGGGCGAAGGAGTCCAAGAGGAGATTGGTGAGGTTGTCAGCTAAACCTCCTCCAGCAAAAGTGGAAACAAAGCCAAAAAAAAGGCAGTGAGGATCAATCTTTGGACAAAAAAATGCAAACAAAAGGGAGAAGGGAGCAATGGAACACAGGCCGGAAGTGGCTAAGCAAGAAACTGAAGACCTGCAGAAAACAGAGAAGCTAAAAATGAGGAGAGGGCAGCCTCTGACTGAAGAAGAAAAAGAAGCCAAGCCTGATTAATCGCACACCATGTCTTATCAATGACCTCTATTTCCTTTCTTGTAAAATCCGGAGGAATATTTTTATTAACTATTTTATAAAGGTAGGCCTTTTAATAGTTCTAGAAACATTTTTTTAAAGGGAGTAATCCCACCTCATCACATTTTTAAAGTGTAAATGATTTTTTTAAAAAAAGTGAAATCATTTGCTGGTTTTTATTTTTTGGTACAACCAGAAAACACTGGGATATTGAATTATGGGAGGCTTTGAAGGTCTTGGGTGTCAGTTTAAAATTCCATAGGTGGGTGTTTAGTTTTATATCCTACAATGCAAAGTATACTAAATGGCAACTTGGAATCACAAGCATGCATTTAATATTTATTTTAAATGACTTGTATTGCCATGTTTATTTTAGTAGAGCTGTTTCCTAAAGAACATCTTATTTCTGATCCTTGCCTTGTCAGAATCGTGAGCACTCTAACATATTTGGCCCCCGTAGTCCAGTTTTCATAATTTTATTAATGTTGTGTGAAAGATAAAAAATATGACCATTAGTGTATATGAATGAAATTGTGAGTCATGGGACTTCAGTTACACTTTAGCACCATTTAAAGATATTGATACTTAATAGTTCTTTTAAGGAAACTTTGCCTCCAAATTTGAAAATGGACAGTCACTGAAATAACTGAAAAAAATTATACATGGCTTTTAAAATTTTCAGTGTATGTAAGAGTTGCATAAAAGTGAAATGTTTGGACTGATCCTTGACACAACTGATAAAATTGCAAATATGGAAAGATAATAGAAATATTTTCACATAACAATAACTTTAATAATATATGGTTATTAAAGATCATATTATATGATCATTTTACCTAATCTTGCAATATTGTAGCCCAATTTGGATATTATAGTTATCTGCAAATAATAAAATATTAAACATTATAATTCAGACTTTTTAGACCAATTTCTCCATTCATCCACCTACCTTGTCTTCCTATTCCCCCCAGGCATCTAAAATGTCATAATCTCTGTGAATAGGGCCAGGGACCTGTGAACACTCAGTTAACATTAACTAGCTGACTAAATGAATTCATCCATTTACCTCCAGTATAGTACTTTTTGCTGTGCCTCAAATATTAATTTTTTCCTTTCCTTTAACTAACACGGGCATTCATGCATTCAACTGGCGACTGTTTACTTAGGAATATTAGAGCCTCCACAGATGCACAGTCTGGTAATGGTGCAAGACAATATGAGAGCAGGTGCTCTGGTGGGGGTTGCAGAGTCAGGGAAACAGAAATGTACCTTGACCATGGCAGACCTAGGTTCAACGGTCAGTACAATGGGAGTATTGCCACCTCCCTCTGAGAGGCATAAATAGCTGCAAACATGTTAGAGGTTGTAGAGTTTCTGTGTGCAGTGATCTCAGTCTTCCTGCTCCCCTACATAGGACAGAAGTGGGATTTGTAGGGAAGGGCTGAGAAACTTGTCCAGTCTAAGGTCTCACAGCTAGTTGTAGGCAGTGCTGGAACTTGAACACAATCTTAACTCTTCCTTAAAATGCCTTCTGAAACTTTAACAGGAGTTTAACTTCTTGAAAGTTAAACTCCTGTTAAGTTCCTTTCATACTAAATGCTCAATATATGTTTCCCTCAACCCGTGGGCAGAGAAGAAGGACACTAGATTACAGTACAGAAATTGGCCATGTTACCTTGCCCTTGGAGAAGCAGAAAGTTACTTCCTGAGGTAATTTGACCC
Organism: Dolichotis patagonum; assembly: GCA_004027295.1. Lineage (NCBI taxonomy): Eukaryota > Metazoa > Chordata > Mammalia > Rodentia > Caviidae > Dolichotis > Dolichotis patagonum. Next base: position 83,917 of record PVJX010001203.1, on the reverse strand, counting down.
AGAAAGAATGAAGGCATGGGAATGCTGTTTCCGTCCACCCCAGATAGGACTTGGGAAGCTGATGGGGAGTACAACCACAGACACATCTACCCTCCTAGAAGGACTGAAGTTAAATGATGAAGAGGAGCCTCCTTCCATCAGGACATTTTTAATGCTTTTTCTGTTTTCTCTGGTTGCAGCTTGATTTGGTTTCATTTTACTTTCATAGTAAATATTCCTTTGCTTTTGAAAAGTATTATCCTTGTTTCTGCTGAACAAAGAGAGGCATTTGTGTCTACCTAGGTTAGCTCAAGAACAAGATCAATGTGTCATGCATGTGTCCCAACTCCCTGCGATGAAGGTACTCAGTATGTACTACAAACATGTACTAGTTAAAAAGCCATTTAAAAAAAAAGAACATGCTCTCTGGGCTTGGATCTAGGTTGCATCAACATGGTCAAATGCACCAAGAAGGTCTACTTTGTGGGTAAATATGGGACCTGCTATGGTGCCTCACTCTCGTAAATGCTGAAGAAAATTGAAATCAGCCAACACCCCAAGCACACCTGCTCCTTCTGTGACAAGACCAAGATAAAGAGACGGGCTGTAGGGATCTGTGGTTCCTGCATAGAAACAGTGACTGGTAGTGCCTGGACCTACAATACCATTTCTGTGGTCACAGTTAAGTCAGCCAGCAGAAGACTGAAGGAATTGAAGTAGAAGCTCTCGTATTTGAGACATTCCTAGCCTATAATAAATGGGAAAATTTATGTAAAATAAAATAAATTTTAAAAGAACGAGATCAAAGTGTCCTTCGGGGTGGGTATGGTAATGTAGCTGGAGAACTCGAGGAAGCCAAGGAAGCTGGCGGATGGAGAGGGAGAAGGTGAAAGTGATCAGGAAACTGGGATGGTCACCTGTCACCACGGGGTCCCCTAACACCTCCTCCCAGTAGGATTTGTAAGTCTGACACAAAAGGCAGTCAGTAGTCCAGAAGGTCAAAGATGAGGATGTCTTCATGCCTTAGAAAATCCTGGGTGGCAGCAAAATAGTCTAGGAAGATATTCCCAGACTTTGGGGCCAGGAAGATAGAAGTGAGATCTGAACAAGTTGCCTGACCTCTCTGAGTACTCCCAAGCATGACAGTGGTGCTATCCAGACTCCTACCTCGGAGGAAAGTCGTAGTGACTGTTGAAGGGACTGGCAGAGCAGGTGACTCAAGCACCCGGGGAAGGACATGACACTCAGGCTGCAGCTCCAATAAATGGTATTATTTGGATTTTGCTATATCTACCAAAAAATAGGCTGCGCTACTCTGACCTTCCAAAGAAAATGCGTGGTGTTGGTAACTCTGATAGCCACTAGTTAGTCCATTCTGGGAAAAGAAAAAGGAGGGCAAAAGAGTTGCCTCATCAGAGAGGGCACAAATGGAGAGGAAGATCTGTTAGAAGAAAACTAGCATACAATGTTTCTAGGAAATAATCTAAAGTGCCTTAATAGAAAGTCTAAATTTAACCTAAACAAACAAATTTCAGTGTCTGTGTGGGAAAAAGAATCATCTTGTTTGCTGACTGTCAAATGTAAGATGTGTACAATAGGAATGGAAAAGAGCTTTTAAAATAATGGTCAAGGTAAGGTTAAATAAAGAAATCCCTGTATTATTCATAATTCTTTTTTAACTGCAGGAAAATACACATAGCATATAACTTACCATTTCAATCATTTTTAAAATGTACTGTTCAGTCACATTGAATACATTCATATGTTGTACGCACACACACGCACACACACACACGCACACACGCACACACGCACACACACATGCCCTGTCTTTCATGTCCAGAACTCTTCATCTTGGAAAACTGAAATCCTGGACCCATGATGTAATAAGTTCCCATTTGTCTCCACCTCCAGTCCCTTTAACCACCCTTTTACTTTCTCTATAACGAATCTAAGCACTTCAGATAATTGAAGTCATAGAATTTTTTTGTTTAGTTTAGTTTTTGTGACTGCCGTGTGACTCAACATAATGGACTCACAACCTTTAAACAACATATAGTTCAAAGTTATTCACAGAGGGATTTATGGATACATGTCATAGTAAATGTTTGCTTTTTTTTTATACTGGGGATCAAACTCACAACCTCGCACTTGCCAAGCAGGTACTTATGCTGCTGAGCTAAATCCCCAGCCCTTTGCGTTGTTTTTTGTCTTTTGGAGACCGAGTTTCACTATGCAGCTCAGGCTGGCCTTGAACTTACTTTGTAGCCCAAGCTGACCTCAAACATAGCGATTCTCCTGCCTCAGTCTCCTGAATACTAGGAAGCCTGGCATAGGCATGCACCACCATGCCCGACCATAGCAAATGTTTTAAGTAAAGTAAAAATTCAAATGCTACCAGGCTGGAATGACTCACTACTAACATCCATGTACGATACAAAAAGGATAAAGATGTCTTTTTCCACATCTGGAAGAGAGAGTGAGTGTGGATGGAATGTCACCTCAACAAAAGCCCAGTGAAGCTTGTGGAGCCAGGGACTTCTGACCTGTTGTTGAATTGCTTTGCACTTCTGTAACATGAAGAGTTCAGAGAAGAGTTGACCCACATTTCCCATTCTGTTTTCTGTAGGGCCCATCCCACATCATCCCTTCCCAGATGTTCAGAGCAGCTCATTAATAAATAGGCAGGCAGCCAGTTAGACGGTTCACCCTTACTGAGACCTTGCCATGTGCCATACACAGGCAGTAGTTTAAAATGGACAGTTTAAAGAGGAAATTGAAGTGAATGACATAGTCACTTCTCATTGTGTCTATTTTTGTCTTTCTCAGATGTATTAATCACTTCTCCAAACTAGTACAAAATCCTTAATACAAACAATTTAAAGGAGAAAAGGTCATTCTGGCTCACAATTTCAGAGATTTTGGTCCATGTTGAATCCAAGATAGAAACACAATACCATGGTGGGAGGGTATGGCAGCCAAGAAGCAGAGAACAGTGAAAGAACCTGAGAGGAAAATTCTAGGGACCAGATATAGTCCCCAAGGTTACACTCCCATGACCCACCCAGATGCCCCAAAGTACTCTTTACTAATCTCCAAAGCATCTCTCATGCCAATCAAGCTGATAATCAAAGTTGACTATCACCCCAGATTATGATGCAGTTACGGAAGTTGGATGGGCTGACCCTTTAGCTCTCAGAATGAACTCTGATTGGCTTAAGTGGATCAGTAAGACCCATCACCCTGACAACAGTGATTGATTTGGGAATGGACAGTGACATAATCACAACTCATGAGACACAGTCACTGGAGGTGAACCAAGAAACACAAAATCTCAGGCATTCTTCATTAAAGATAAGACATCTTAGTATGAAGTTCTGGACATTAGAATCCTGGATGACATAATTCAGGCTATTCCTGATCCAGTTCAAGATCAACTGTTTCTGAGGCCAACCCTGATTTGTGTCCTGTTATCTGAGCTAGATGATGCCCTTAATTGGGTTGGAGTTAGACTTGTGTTACATATAATTTAAATTTCTCTAACTGATCTCTGTCTACTGAATTGTGTTTTCCCAAAGTGCTAACAGTGAAGTCCTAATCCCCATGTGACAGTGTTTTGAGATGGGGTGGTTGCAAAGTAATTAGGTTTAGATGAGGTCATGGGGGATAATCCTTCGTGACTGGATTATTATTCACATAAGCAAAGATAACCAGAAAGTCTCTCTCTGCTTTCTATAACCATACAGCAAAAAGGTAGTGATCTACAAGCCAGCGAGAGAGCCTTCACTGGAAGGTGACCATTGTATACCTCGATCTCATACTTCTAACATCTGAAACTAAGGAAAAGTTAATTTTCATTGCTTAAACTACCCAGTCTATCATATTTTGTTGTGGAAACCAAGGCTAACTAATGCACTGGCACAGACATCTTGAGATATATCTTCCAACTGAGTGGTTCAACTGCAGTCCATTCTTTCCCAGTGAGAGTGACTGAGCCTGGACTGTGACTCAGTCTCTCCCCAATCCTCTCTGCATCACCCCTGGGAAAGTCAGCTCTTCCCATAAGTGCAATTCTGATGGCCTCTATGCCCATGAAATGATCTTACCAATGAGCTGTCTTAGGGTGCTGGGAAAATGGCTGCATATCTAAACAAATGAAGATGAAGAAAAAAGAGGAAAAGATAGAAGGAGGACAGAAGTAGGAGGTAGCATGGTGAAGAAGAGCACCTCTTACCCATATCACCAAAATGGCAGAGAACAATGAAAATGGCAGAGAACAATGAAATCAGAAGTACTGCCAATCCGGCCAGAAAGCCCATTGCCACCAGTAGCGATGTCTTTGAAATCTTGTATTTTATTGTAAAAAGTCATGTAAATATACTTTCTGCCTTGTGACGTGCCTTCATATTTTTATGTCAAAATGTGTCTCTAAAAATCTTTGAGAAGAGCTATTTTATTCAAAATCTTTAAAATTATTTCTTGCCCCTCTGCCTGCCCTGAGATATTCATACACCAATCTAAGAAGCACAAGTACAACAGAAAGAGTACTAACCCAGTTTTTTTCTTTTTTTATTTTTATTTTAAAGAGAATAAATCCAAGCAAAATAAAACAGAATAAAGCCAATCAAAACAAAACAAAACAAAACAAAACAGTGTAAGTGATACAGGATTTCAAAACAAGATAATAGGAAATCAGCAATGGTAACCATAATATCTCTTGTCTTCCAAATATCATAGATACTTTCAGACATATAAAAATCAAACAAAACAGAACAGACTAGAACCAATAAAAAAAAACAGTGAATGCAATAAAGGACTTCAAAACAAGATAATAACAAATCCAAAATGGCTACCATAATATATCTTGTTATCTTTGAAATAGCTGCCCATGCCATCAGATACAATATAATCAAGCAAGACAAAACAGAATAAAATCCAAACCAACAAAACAATACAAATGACACAGAACTTCAAAACAAGATAATAGGGAATTAACAATGGCCACCACCTTCAGAAGGAGATCTCCATAGATGCTACGTTGCATGTTATCCTCTGAATAGATGATCAGACTACCAACTTTAGGCTTGCAAATTCAGTGAAACACTAAATACTACAAGTGTTAAACTGTATTTTACCTCAGTAGCTGTCATCACAGCCTGTGTTTCTCCAGATCAGCCAGTGGCTTGCAGAGGGGATGGAGGTAGGGAACTGACTCTTCTTGTCTCCCAGCCCACGCACCGGAAGGGGCTGGCATTTGGTTCTCCCCCAGTGGCCCACACATGGTACCTACTCACAGGGAGGGCTTGCTTCTTGTTGACTTCTTGTTCTCTTACCCTGCAGTCCGAGAGTGGTGCCTACTCACAGGAAAAGGCTGGTGTCTTGTTCTCCCCTCAGAAGCCTGCACATGGCACCGACTCTCAGGGAGAGGGCTTGCTTCCTGTTGACTTCCTTAGTTTTTTTTTTTTAATAATTTTATTTAAAGAAAAAAAAAACAAAACGGAATAAAGGGTAGCAACAATATAGTATTCCAAGGAAAAAAAGAAAAGAACAACAACAAAAAAACCTAAGAAATTATTACTTGACAAATTACATACTGACTTCTTGGAAATAGTTGTTCAAATTACAAAGTTAAAACATGTGAAGTAGACATTCAAACAGTGAGACTGTTAACAGTTCTGCTCCACAATCTGACAAAAACAGCAATACGGTCATCCATCTTACCCACTCAAATATACATGCAATTATATCAAAAGGGTAAAAATAAACACAACAAAACAGAGCAAAGCGGATCACAAGAAAGCAATGTAAGAGACATAAATTTCAAAACTAGACAATCAGATATTCACTCTCTATCATATTGACTCTTGTTTTCTTCCAAATAGTTGTCCGTATTGTCACATACAGGGAATTCACATGAAACAACCTAGTATGGAATTGATCTGAGCAGGATGAAGAAGGCATTTCAAGTCTACAAGACCAGACATTAGGGAAGCCAAGAATGGCTGTCATAGTGTCTCTCATTCTCCTCAAAACAGCTGTCCATACCTTCAAGTGTGTTGAACTTAAACTTAAACTTGAACAAAAAGTGATAGTTTTGCTGGACTTCACATCATGATATTATGGAATCAGCACTGGGTATTGTAGTGTCTCTTTTTCTTCAAAGTAGTTGTTCATTTCAACATGTGTTATATAGTTGGTTCTTGTAAACTGTTTATAAGCTCTACACATGCCTGAGTCTCTACATGTATATCTATCATTTCTGTATTAGCAGGAAAAACAAAACAAAGCAAGATAAAACAAAACAATTCCTAGAAAAGCATGAGGCAGAAAAGTCACATAAAACCGCAATACAAGGTGATCTACAATGGTTGCCATGATGTCTCAGCAGTGTATAACAACATTAATACCCATTGGAGACATTATAAGACTTCAAAAACAAGTAGTAATCAAACCAGAGTGGGAATCTTAACTTCCTTAGTTTTTAACTCGGGCTCTTTTTTCCAGTTCCAGCCTTCTCTGTTCAAGTGACCTTGAGCATTTACTTCCCTTCTATAAGCTTCTTTTTCCTTGTGAGTAAGGGAGGATGATATCTCTTTTGCCTTTTTCATAGAGCTCCAAGGAGTTAATGTGAGACAAAGGACCTGGGGGAACCAGAAAATCCCAATCCTTTGGCCAGCTAGGGTCACATTAGTATTTTCCCAAGATCAGTTTGGATGCTTGCTGGCCTGGGTGAATCCATTCTTAGACTAACCTCTCCTAGTCATTCTGAATCCTTTTCATCCAACCCTTGTACCTGGGCCAAGAGGAGGCAAAAGCAATATGGACAGTCAGCTGCCAATGAGGGGGTAGGAGAGAAGTCATATTCTTATTCTCATGCATCTCTACATCTCCTAGTTTTCCTCACATCTGCATCTTCCATCTTCATTAAGTGACCCCAAACTTCCCTGTTCTGGAGAATCTGAGCCTGTCCCTTATACTTGCCCTGTGAACAAATTGCCTAAGATATAAGGCAGAGCAGGAAAGAGAAATTGCTTTCACCTTCAGCACCTGATTCATTGGTTGCTTGGAACACTGTATTAGAAAGTAAAAACCCCTCAATGGGAAAGAGTGTAGCAATCGACTGTGAACATGGGAAGTGAGGACAGCTACACTTGTGCTATATCACTGGCCATACTGGTTTAGAGGCCTGTAATTAATCACTTCTAATAAATGCAACAATTTTTTTTTTGTATTTCTGAGACAGGGTCTCATTATGCAGTTCAGGCTGGGTTTGAGCTCACTTTGTAGCCCAGGATGGTCTCAAACTCACAATGATCCTCCTGCCTCAGCCTCCCAAGTGCTGAGATTATAGGTGTGGGCCACCACGCCCAGCTTCAAATGCAACAATTATTGCAAGCTGGGAGGTTTTCAGAAAATTTCAACCAGAGCTTTTCTCCTTGGGATCTTAGACTCCTGGGTTATTTACAAAATCAGTTAATGATGGTTTATGTCTTATTTTTTGATAGTATGAAAGCTTACCTCATCTTTGGTGTGGTTGGTTTGGTTAACTACAAGGCGATATCATTTTTCTTTCCCTCTGGATAGAATTGTATTAATTCCATTCACAAGCCCTGGATGTATCACAATTATTTAAATTTGCTGGAATCACAGAAACTTCTGGAATGTTATTGCCAAATGAATCCAAGAGCTGCAGTGGATGCAACTACAGAGTGATGACCTAAGATAAGAGATTGATTGCAGGGAACAACACTTAAAAAAAACTCAGTAACTGAGAGGTTGAGAATCACTGGTCTAATAACATATGCTGTAAATCTTAATATACTTCTTCAGATACTACCCTGAATTTGTGAAAATTCTAGGGTTTTCAAATTGTGACAACTATGTCATGAACTTACTTCAAAATGCCCATCTCTATTTCAGAATGAATTACTTGAGACTTTTTAAAAATAAGAAATAGTTTCTTTGTTATAGAATTCTAAAGCTGTGTGCACTGCTGTGGAATTCTAGAGGGTAAGCTTTGGGGAATTTAGTTTGCTACGTCAGTGTTCTCAGTGTGCCGGAGAGGCTGTCAGCGCAAAGCTCAGAGTCTTGTCTGCTCTTTAGGCAACCAGGCTGCCTTGCTGAGTGGAAGGTGGTTGCTTCCTGTTGGTCAAGTCCTAATGTGTCTCAGTACACGGCTACACATAACCACGAAATACCTAGAGATTAAATATTTTGCTTTTCTGGGTTCTCTTTAGGGTCTTGTCTTTCTCTTTCTTTCTTTCTTTCTTTCTTCTTTCTCTTTCTTCTTTCTTTCTTCCCTTTCTTTCTTGTTGTCATCAGTACTGAGTATTAAACCCAGGGCCTTTGTTTTAAGCTAAATCCCCAGTCATTTGTTTGTTTTTGAAATAGGGAGTTGGCACTTTCTTAAGTGCCCAAGTTGGATTCAAACTTGCAATCCTCCTACACCCCTCCCATAATGCTGGGGTTACAGGCATGTGCCATTACGGTCAGCTCCTTTCATTTTTTTCTCTGTCCTTGCAAAAGAATTTTTGCATTTTAAGTAATCTTCCACTTTAAGGCCCTTTTAACAAACAGACAAACAAAGAAACCTTGGACAGTGACACAGCAGGGTCTGGGGAGGAAAGGAACAGATCAAGAGCTGAAAGTCTCTCCTAAAAACAATGGGAAGGTGTTCTGTAATAAGGGACCTTTCTAGTGATACTTCTTGACTGCCCACTTTTTAAATTTTCCTCCCTCTTTTCACACTTCTCTTCTTTCACACTCCTGGCCTCTTTTCTAAATTCATGTTTTTCGTCTGGCCTCGTCCAATCTCCTTTGATTCTCCTGCTTCTTTCTTCCTTGTTATAGTTCAGTTCTAAAATCCCCACCTCCTACCCTCATGTGTTTCAAAGGTGATTGGGTCATGGGGAGTGTATGCTCATCAGTGGATTGTCTCAGCAAGAGAGAAAGTAACTAAGACACACTAGATCTGGGCTACATTTACGGCTAAATAAGCTCAGGAGATACTACAGAAACTTCTTAGAGATCCAGCACACTCTTTAGCATCCCACAGATTTCCAAAAGTTCTGTTACAAAGAAACTAGTCAAACATGGTTGATCCCAGTGGTCTCAAAACCTCTTGGCCTCAGCGTCTTATCTCTTCAAATAAATGAATGTCACTGAGGTTACATTTTGGGAAATTCTGCAGTAGATTTTCCTGTCTTGGCCCACTTTGAGGCATCTGAGCACTTCTTTTGTCCACTCAACCTGATGTTAAAGGGTTTTCTCACTTTCTGAGCCTTTCTTCCGGTCATGCCAGCCAGGTCTCCTTTTCTGTTTATTCCCTTCACCGCTCAGTACCATTTGCAAAATCTATGCTGCTCACCTCTCCTATTAAATGTTTAAGATTGAGTGCTTTTTTCCCCCTAACAAATTTTCCATATTATGTAGTATGGCAGAAGTACAGAAGGAGAATATTTTGACTCTCTGCTGGTTGTAATATAAATTGGTACTATCATTCTAGAGGACAATTTGGCACTATATAATCAAAGCCTTAAAATTCTGTCTTTTGACTTTAACCTGAAAAAATAATTGTGGAGATAAGCAAAGATTTAGCTACTGGTAATTTTTCTTTTTTTTTTAAACTGCAGTGTTGTTTATAATGGCAAAAATTTGGAAACAACTCCACCAGGGGGAGACTATTGGTATATACTGTGGCACATTCCTATGATAGAGTATTATGCAACTCTTAAAGAGTACAGATTTAGGAGCCTGTTTATTGGCATAAAATGGCTGCCCCAAGTTAACTCTATGTAAAAAAGTATATACATAGGTATAGAATCAGCCCATTTTCCTCAAAATGCAGTAAGATAAGTGTGAAATATTCATATTAACATGTTAAAAAAAAGGAAAGAACAGTCACCAAAATCTGGCAGCAATTCCTCTGACTGGGTAGCTCATTTCAACTTCTTGTTTATCTTTGCTTTCTGATTTCTATATAAAAACTTGTGCTTTTGTATATTGAAAGGAAATAGAAACAGTAACAAAAATGGTTGGTGATCATTTACAAGCTTTGTTAGCATTTGAAGTTCCAATTTACTCCAAATAGGGTCCTGTACACACCAACTGGGACTTCTCTGTCTCTTGGGGAATAAGTGCTCCATGAGGAAGGTCAAAGAGAATGTCAACCTTCCTTTTGCTATCTGAGGAAATCTGGATACAAGAGCCAGCTTCTGGATTGTGATGGTGCAATTTGCTGAGGAAAAAAAAAAGGTCAACATACACCACCATCTATTTATTTAATATTAAAAATAATATTTCACTGAGTTTGGCTGGCGTCAGTTGGAGCAGTTAGTCATACAGGAATTCAAACAAAAGCAGTCTTGGCCCTGGGCCAGGGTGTTGGTGCTGGGTGGTCTATGTCAGTCCTCAGCTCAGACTAGCTCCTAGGCTGCCTGCAGACCTGCCTCGGGTTGGGAAGATGATGTATTCATTTATTTATCAGAAATGTTTTAACAGGAAATGCTAATCGTTTGCATTTAGGGAGAACTGCCCTGAGACAGCTGGCGGAACCCAGCAGACCTTACTGGGGAGACTGCTGCTGTCTGCCTTGGGGCTGACTCAGGGCTCGTCAGGAGGGTCTACACTAGAACACAGCACACCAAGTTAGCTCAGAATATCCTGGTTGCTTTGTGTCACAACAAAAGAGAAAGAAACCAGCTCATTCTTTCCATCATTCCCAACTCTGTTGTCATATTCCACCCCACTCCCACCTCCCAGGAACCTAAAGTTATGTTTTTGCTGTGGCTCTGAAGCGGGTATTGGTTCTTCTAGGAGTGAACAGGCCCATCGGCCCCATGAAGCACAAAAACCTCCAGCCGGGTTTATGACACCCGGAAGAAAGCAGCACACATAATTGGAACCCACTCTTGAGTGTAATGGTGGGCTGGTGGAGTTGCGTGTCGGTTCAGGGGTTACACAAGGATGAGAATGTGTGACAGACAAGCGTTGGCAAGGGATTGCAGGCATATCCCCAAGCTCCAGGCTGCATTCCGTTGTTAGATCACATTCATGTGTAACTTTGTGGCATCCAAGAAAATGACAGGAAGAGAGGAGGGTGCTCAGGCACTAACGCGTGAGTATGACAGGGACATGCGCAGGTTTGTGTTTTTAAAAGTCCTCCTGAAGCTGTTTAAAATAACGCAGAGTCTCATTCACGGGGAAGGGCGTGGGGAATGGGTCTAACCCTGTCTGGCGCGACAAAGAGCTGTTCCTGTGTTTCCAGATAACAATGGAGGTGAAGCCTGACCCTGGAAACCGGTCAAGATTCCCAGAGATAAACCCTTAGGCAGCAAGAACACTGTCAATGAAAAGAAACTGACCTTTCGCCTCTTGAGTCACAAAATTCCCACAAATGCTGTGTCCCTGGTCGGCTCTGGCAGGACTCACCACCACAGCCCAGACCCCGACGCCAATTGGTAAACAGCGCGGAGAGCACTGCTGGAGCCTTGAGGAAGTGAGAGCATCAGCCACTCCGACACCTCAGAATTTGCAGTGCCTCTCTCTTTCTCCTATCCTTTCTCTCAACTCATAAAGTTAGGAGAGCGCCCGTTGAATGGTTTCCCTCTAGCAGTGTGGTCTGCTGCTCCTGAGGGACCTCATGGGAGCCTTAATTGACACATAAGTGGTCCAAAACCTGAACCAAGAGCCTCTGGAAGGACTGCGGTGCTCTCAGGACATGATGCAGGAAATCTCAGGGCAAGGAGAATGGAGGACTTGGTGGGACAAAGAGGAATGGAGTCAGAGGAGGGAAGAGAGAGGTGCTAGGGTTTGTCCCCACCAAAACTGATTTGGGAGTTTAATCCCACTGAGAAGTACTGAAGGGTAAAGCCTTAATCTCACGGTAGCATTTAGAAGTCAGGTCCTCAGGAAGTACTTAGGGTTAGCTAAACTCATCAGGTAGAACCTCACAGTTAAATCTGATGGTTTTCTAAGAACAGCGAGACATCAGATGACACGTTCATACACATGCTGCCTGCCTCATTACCTGGCCTCAGGACTCTGCCAGCAAGGCCATGACTGGACACCGCCCCACAATCTTCGTTCCACTAGAACTGTGAGCCAGATTACACATCTTTTGTGTTACGAGCAACAAAAAATGGGCTAAAGCAAAGAGGATTGCATCAATAATAGTAAGAAAAGGTTAAATAGAAGCTAGAAATTCACTGACTATCTTGTTTGTGGTCCAAAATTAATCTCTTTAAACTTGAGTTTCCTCAGAAAAAGAGGGAGAGAAAGAGAGACTACGAATATTGTAGTTTCTGGTCTTTAATCTGATAAACTAGGACTTTTTTCTCTGACAACTGCTTTGCAGTTGTCTAAACCACTAAGTGCCATGTAAGTCTCTCAAACAATGGTTCTCAATCTTGGCTATACATAAAATCACCTGGGGGACCTCTAGACAATGTTAATGCATGAATCCCATCCTCAGTTATTAGAATTGGCACGGATGACTCAGGACATGAGGATTTCTCTCTCATTTTATGAATTCTCCTGTCAACTCCCAGCCTAAAATGTATTTTGTAAAGTTCTGTCTGTAACCCTCACATTTCTTTACATTTCTTCTATATTTCTCTTGCCATTCATTCCTACTTTATTAGCTATTACTTCTTTGGAGGCAGTGATTCATACAACCATCTTTCTTTTGTCCATGTATACCTGGGGCCAATTTATATTTGGTCTCAGATTTAGTATCTAGTCTCCAAAGCTCTGTGTGTTGGCTTCCCTCTTTCTTTATTGGTGTATCTTCCATTGTTTTATCATCAAGGCTCAAAACCTTAGTGTTTTCTTCATATGATGAATTTTTAAATATATTGATAGTGTTCCTACTCTCCCTTCTGCTCATCCATAAAGAGAATACTGTCTTTGGTAGGTTGGCTAAGCTTGCCTTCTTAAGAGAATTTCGCCTAGCCAGAATTGGTGGTGTTACCTGTTAGTCCCAGCTTTCAGAAAGCTGAGGCAGGAAAATACCTTGAGTTTGAGGCAAGCCTGGACTACATAGTGAGTTCAAGCATAGCCTGAACTACATGGTGAAACCCTGTCTCGAACAAACAAATGCACAGAATTCTGCCTATATCAGGACAATCGTTAGGCTTTATGAAGGAAAGTTTAAGAACTGTTCCTAATGCTCAAGAAATGCCTTTTGATGTTCTCAGAGAATGGCAAGTTAATTTGTGAGTTAGTTTCAAAATAGTCCAGATGTTAGACTGTACATTAGTTCTTTGTTGTTTTGAGACTGAGCCATGTGGTCAGTTTATATTTGTGTTATTCACAGCATCATCTTTCTCATTTGCTATATAAAAATATGCTAAATGTCATGAGCTTGAACCTCAGTACCAAAAAAAAATTGCTAAATCCTGTGATTTTTTGCCCTGTAGCCGTATCACTCTCTACTGTCCAGCAACCTCATACTCTCCAGCTAGACTACCTACTTTTACACGAAGCATATCTCAAAGTTTTTCCTTTGGACTTGGCTCATTCTGTTTCCTACATCCAGAATCACTGCTCATTTCCATCATTTGAAATTCTCTCTATGATTCAGAGCTCAACTTCTACCTTCTAAAGAAGTCTTTCCTATGATATTCCACATACTCTACATCCCTTCTTGCCCTTGCATGTGCAAGTCTCTATATCAAGAATGACGATGATAATTCTAATAGCTAAAATTTATATCATGCTTACTGTGTCCAGGCACTGTTTTGCCTACATCATTTTACTTCGTTACTGCAACAACTCCTGGAGGTAGTACTGTAGAAGGCTAGGACAGGGAGGCCAAGAAATTTTCTCAAGGTTACCCAGTTGTAACTGTCACAGATAAGAGTTGAATCCAGGCTCTAGAATCTGGATAGGACACTTACACTTTAACAGCTTAATACATGCCTGAAATATCCTCATCGTTCTTCCATGTCTACGAGAAGTTTCCATTTGTTACTGCTCCACATTTTGTACCTCCCCCTGCTCAACACTATCAAATAAACATGTGCTTCCCTGTTGTCAGATTTACAGAGTTACTTAATGGGTCCCGCTGGTATCCAAGCAGAAGGCATCAGCATGAGCACAATTCGGATTTTGACTTAGAGAGATCCACTTTAGATTGAAGTCTTCAGGGACACTTAGCCTAAGAGCAGGGAACGTATGTTTATAAATTTTACCTTTGAGTTTCATCTTTTTCCTCATAATGTCTTTGACGTGTCATCTGTAAAGCAAACCACAGAATGGCCATACTTGAGTGAGGCAAAGATTTAATGCTGCTGCTCTGGTTCAAGTGGCTATACCTAGAACTGTCTGTGTTTTAGCAGTCATTGCGAAGTACACATAAAGTGATTTACTGCACTTTGGTTTATATTCTCACTCAGCTTGTTCTAACATCTCTTTGCTACTAAAGCAAAGAGCAATGCAGTTGGCCAGTAACAGTTTTCATGTGAATAAAAATATTATTTGATTTGATAAATATGTAAATCAATTATTTTAATTCCATAAAACACACAAATAGCTTTAAGGATAGAAACATGCTTTTAAATTTCAATGCAGACATCTACTTCGAGCCAGGAAGGAGTAACAGATTACTCGTACCTGATTGTTTACTCTTACCTGAAATAACAAAAAAAACCTGACAGAATATATTAAACAACAGTTTGAAAGACACTGGATAACAAAAGAACAGTGATAGCTGAGAGATATGAAACAAATGATGTAAATACTACAGTTTTCCCAGAGAATTGCCAGGCCACAGCACAAGGAAAAGTAACCCAGGCAAACCCCATGAGTTGAGAATCTGGTGAGGCCAAGGCAGCTGGAGATCTTAGTACAGAGTACAAGAAAGAACAGAAACAGGAGGTTCCAGAGGTTTTCAAAGAGAGTGTGGTGACACACACCTGTAATCCTAGCACTCAGAGGGATGAGATTGGAAGACTGTTGGGAATTCAAGGCCAGCCTGAACTACATAGCAAAACCCTGTATCCAAAAAAAATTCATCTGAGGACTGATCAGTACATACATATAAGGAAACCATCAGAGGCAAGAGAAAGAATTGCCCAAAATTATTGGAGATGATAGACACTCATACAGGCTGGGGAGAGTGTCTATTCCCATAAGCCAGAGTTGGAAAATTCAAGATTTATCACACACAGCAAGGTATGACTTAATAGTGAGCACTAATTAATCCTAGACTGAATATTTCTCTAGTCGTGCCTAATAAATCCTAAAAGTAAGACCCAAAATATAAAAACTATTTCCAAGTGATTTAACCAAACACTTAGAATAAAGCTTCAGAATATTTTTAGGAACACAGTAACACCCAGCACCCAGCATCCAATAAAATGAAATTCAAATGCTTAGGATCAAATTATCAGGCATCAGAGAAGCACAAAAGGCTGGGCATGGCAGCACACATCTGTTATCCTAGTGATCTGAGAACTGAGAAATAAGGAACAAAAGTTTGAGCCCAACCTGGACAACTTAGAGACTTCGTAAGATCTTGTCTCAAAGTTGATGGAGACGTAGGTCAGGGAGAAGCTGCTGGGCTCAGTCCTCAGCATCACTCACACACGCTCACACACAGTCACTCACACACACACACACACAGTCACTCACACACACACACACAGTCACTCACACACACACACACAC